>JAVSCE010006223.1:0-30141 GCA_032199065.1 Smutsia gigantea
CATATCTGCTTGAAAAATGGTGTACTTCTCTGGGTTCTAGTTCTTTAAAAACATTTTTTTTATTAAGGTATTACTGATATGCACTCTTATGAAGGTTTCACATGAAAAAAACAATGTGGTTACAACATTGACCCATATTATCAAGTCCCCCCTACACCCCACTGCAGTCACTGCCCATCAGTGTAGTAAGATGCCACAGAGTCACTACTTCTCCATGCTACACCGTCTTCCCCATGATCTCCCCCAATTTCCACTGATTTATTTTTCTGACCTGTGAATTGCCTAAAAGGTGATTGCTTAATTTCTAAACAGTTGAGGATTCTTAAACCATATTTTTATTACTCCATGTGGTCAGAGAAAATGCTGTACATGATTTCAATCTTTTAAATTTTGTGGAGTCTTGCCTTGTGGCCAGTTTATTCTCAGTTTGGTTAAATGTTGGGTCTGCACTTGGAAAGTTTATGCTTATGCATTAATGCAGTGTTCTGTATTTGTCAGTTGCACAGATTTGTTTAACACATCTGTATCTTTCAGCAGTTTATTACCAGCTTTAAGAGTTACTGAGATTTGTGTGTTAAAACCTCCCACGGTGATTGTGGATTTGTGTTTCAACCTTTGGCTCATACAGTCAGTCTGTCAGCAGGTGCACCCAGATTTAGGGTACTGAACCCTTCTGGCGGGCGGATCCTTTCTCACTGCGGAAACTTCTCTCTGTCACCAGAGTGGCAATGTCTATCTCTGGTTTTGAATCCAAGCATCTGTTTCACTTTCTACGGAGGCTGTCTGTGCTGGGAATGGAGTCTGGATTGACAGTTGTTTTCTTTAAGCACCATAAGAGGCCGGTATGTTCTTCTCTGGGTTCCATCATTTTGTTGTTCCTGAGAAAGTGACTTTTCTCTTTTTCCTCTGGTTGCTGTTAAAATATGTCCCTTTGTCCTTGTTTTCAGCAGCTTGCTTGGATTTATCTTTGCGTAGTCCAGCTTGCAGTGGTCGCACTTCCTAACTCTCTCTAGGATTCCAAATACAGGCACAGTGTCAGATTTTCATCAGGTCTTTGCTTT
Source organism: Smutsia gigantea (assembly GCA_032199065.1). Lineage (NCBI taxonomy): Eukaryota > Metazoa > Chordata > Mammalia > Pholidota > Manidae > Smutsia > Smutsia gigantea. Next base: position 1,062 of record JAVSCE010006223.1, read on the forward strand.
TTAAGCTGTTTTTATTTTACTCTGTGTTTGAATGCATTTTCCCCTCTGCCTCACCATCCCGCTTTTCGCCTCCTATCTAATCTGCTCTTAAACCTGCCTGCGAAGTTTTGTCTTTCTGTAAAACATTTCTTACATCTCTTTGGAGGTATGATTGACATACAAAAATATATAAGATGATTACCTTTAAAGTGTGCGATTTGGTAAGTTTCGGCAGAGAGACAGATGCCCGTGAAGCCAGCACCACCACTAGCTGCATGCAGACCCCGGACCACCATCCTTCCTCCTGGCTTCATGGGCTGCTGCCCTGTTTCCGCCCAGCACCATCGATCTTGAGAAGCCGCTGCCCTCTCAGTGTCAGTTGGCCTCTTCTCAAATGTTTCAAGCATCTTCATCATCCTCATTCTCAGGGCCGCAGGGGCAGGGGCGTTATTCCAGCTTCAATTTTCTATTCCTCCCTGACACCCACAAAAGCAGCAGGACCTCGTAAAGTTTAGACATGCGTGTCCTTATATTTCCCCTGTAGAAATGCCCAGTTGGAGAAAGTAGATCTTGAGAACATCAAAAGAAGTGGACAGTGACATGATTATTGAGCAGTTTGAAAAGGCTGCAAACCCTTGGGATAAGACTGGCATGCGGTCATGTTCAGCATGGCATATAAGAAATCCTATGGCACTGCGGCATGGGAGGAGTTAGAAAGATAATCCTGAGCTAGTCCTCAACTCACTGCTAGCTTCAGAAGGTATTGCACAGGATTCAAAATTTCCACTTGTCCTGAAAAAGGCTTTTGGTGGGTCAGTTGAGATCCAGGTTGGGATAAAGTGTGACACATATTTGGAACTGTATGCTTTAAAGTAGGTACCTTCACAGTGTCCAGTGAGCCAGTTGTACAGTTACACCTCAGCGGTCATCATTACAGAGAACAGAAGGCACCACCTGCTGTTAAGCAGAGGTTAGAAATAATGCAGAGAAAATCATACGGACCCACTGCCCTTGTTTCCTGATACTACTACCGGGACATGTAAACATTATGCTCAGAATGCAAAAAGTATCTGAGGAAGAAATTCTTAAGAGAGAGGAGAAATCTGAGCAGGTCGATTTACTCATAACTGATGAGTGTACCTAAAGAAACAGTTTAAATTTACGGATTCAAACAAATTTAGTGGATTGTTCTAAATATAGTGTGTGGGGCTGGGTTGCTCTTCTACTCAAGTTTATGACAAAGAAATTATAGAAAACCAAATAAAGCAAAAACTACATTTTCTTTGAACCCCTGTATGTGCAATAGCAAAATTATAACTCACTACACATAATTTCACTTATTGTGGAAGAAATAAGGAAAATCCAGTGCCTTGTCTCTGAAGTGTGCATCATTCCTATTTACCAAGACAGAAATAATCCCCAATGTAACTGTCACCTCTAAAGGTAGATGCTTGACATAGATGACAAGTGGCAATTTTCAAAAAGCATACTTGAACACAACATTCAGCACCATAAAATTCAAAAACATATTCAAATATCAGGTTTTATTGAAATATCACTTTCCCTGAAAACTAGCTCTTTAACTTCCAAATTCCAAATGATAATATATTTATTACTTAAGACTAAAAACACTTAAAGAGTTTTGTTTATTATACTTAGCAACTAGACGATGTGCTAAATTTAAAAGGATTTATTATAATAAAGTTTTTACTCTAATCCAAAAAAAAAAAAAGCAGCAGGATCTCCTCCTCTCCCTGTGTCTGAACCTCTTCCACCTTCCACCCTTTTTCTCTCAGAATGAACATTGTGGCTTATTTTTTCAAAGCATGATGTCCAGTTTTCTCTAATTAGTTGTGTGTCCCATTCTGTGTGTTTTTAATTTCAAGGATGATATACTTCATTCTTTATGGACTGAATGTGTCCCCCAAATTCGTGTGCTGAAATCCTACCCCCCAGGATGATGGTGTCAGGACTAGGGGGCCCCTGGGAGGGGAGGAGATCACAAGGGTGGAGCCCCCAAGATGGGGTTGGTGCCCTGAAAAGAGGCCCCACAGACCCCCCCCCTCGGCCCTTCCACCACTTGACGACACAGAAGACGCCATCAGTGAGCCAGGAAGAGGCCTTCTCTGAACCTGATCTGACTTCCAGCTTCAAAAGTGTGAGAAACCAGGGATGTTTAAGCCGCCTCGTCTGCAGTATTTTTATTATAGCAGCTGAACTAAGAAAACAAAGGTTTATGTGTTCTTTTTAAAAAATCTTCCTGCTTGTTTTTCATTTCATGTTTAGTTTTCATTTTTTGTTTTTTCTTTTGTCCTTGATTCCTTCCTTTATAATGAACTGTCTTAACCATAGTCATGAGGTGTTCACAAGGGGGATCCCCACCGGCAGTCCCTGCCAGCCTCTCGGGCCGCCTGTTTCCCTGAGTGCCGCCGGCAGGGCTGTGAGCTCACTGCAGGGAGACTCTGTCTGCAGCCCCACTCGGGGTGTTGCGGTGCTGCCGCAGGCAGAGAGTCTTGGCTTAGCACCAGCCCGGGGACCTTCTTGTTTGTCATTCTATCTTGGCAGTTCCCGGGTCACAGAAGTGTTAAGTCAAGCACAGAGAACAGCCTTGAAAATCCCCTGAGCAGATAGAACTGGTTAGTCATACGTACAGAGCTTATATTAGCTTATTTTGCAGCACAAGCCAGGATAACTTGACCTGGGTCACTTCTTGGTTGTGCCTCTGAAAATGAGAAGCAAAACTTGAATAGCTCCCCCAAATCGGTACGAAGTCGCCACTGACCAACTCCCTTCCGTTTAAGAAGATTCTGACATTGTCACCGATGGCCTTGCAGAACGGTCCCTGCCTGCTCACCAGGTGAGCTGCTTTGGAACAGTACACCCAGCCTCAGCCCACGTTTTCGTTTGCGTGCTCCCAGCTCACAAATGGTCCTGGGATGCGCGCAGCAAACCCCACTTCAGCGATTCATGGGTTTTACTTCTGTTTTTTTCTGAACTTTTGACAGAAGTAACTGTAGAGAAGATGGAAACAGGAAAACTAATGTGATGTTTTGAGTTCAATTCTTAGAGAAATTGCAAGCCGGGAGAGAAGCCGGAAAGCATCCTGCCTGGACCCTGAGAATGTCCCTGGGGCTCCAGTCCCACCCACCAAGAGACGGAAATTCCTGCACCTGTGTCCTGCCCACACTGTTGGGAACATCCGCTTGGCTAAAGACTAATTGCTATAAAACCCCAAAGCTTTTCCCTTTTGGGGCTGTGGTCTCCCCAACTCAGCCCTCAGCGCCTCTGCAGAGAACTCTTCTGTTAAATCTCCGCTGTCACCGATCGGCCCTTTTGCGTCTCCTCGGCTTCCTTGACTAACGGTAATGACCATGGCTTTCAAACTCCCGGCAGGCTCCGCGATGTGAATTCATGCCATTTTATCGGGAAGCAGTTTTCCGAGTCTGTTGTTTCTTTCTCAGTGTGACGTCACTTAAGCTTTCTCCTGGGTCTGCTCTGTTTTTCCAGCCTTCCCACCAGTGTGTACCTGGTGTCCCTTGCTTTTCAGCGTCACAGCCTCTTGCTCGTGGGGCACACCCAGGCCCTTTGCGGGCCCCTCACATTCGGGCCCTGCAATAGCTTTTCCTTGGCGGTATCCACCTGGCCTCTGCAGTGACATTTCACTGACACCCCATCTTGGACGCTCATGAGAAGCTGCTCCCACTGGAATTGTCCCCTGGGCTGTTGGGCCCATTTAGGGAGGTAAAACATCAGCCCGGGGCTGGGGGCCCAGCAGTGCTTCCCTGCTCAGCTTTGTGGACTGTCTATTGGAGTGTCTGTAAGTCAAGGCAGAGAAGAGCCATCCACGCCTATGCCCCAGACCTCACGGTCCCACGGAAGAGGCAGATGCAAAGCCCCCAAAACCAGACGGAGGTGTGACACGTGATCCTGCAGCGAGGGGCCGGGAGGTTCGCCTGCCACACACGGTCTGTGTCCTCACAGGAATAGAAGCTTCTACTAAAACAGTGTGTAAATTGCTATTAATGTAGTGAAGATGTCACTAAAGGAAGTCCCTGTCGAGCAGGAGGAGAGGGCGTCGGGGCTGAGGAGTTGGGGAGCACAGTCCAGGGAGTTGGCGCCCCGAGAGCCCTGGACCGCTCTGCCGTCGGGAGGCGTGTGTCTGTCCTGCTTTATTTGGTAAGGACCGATGGACCGTGCAAGCGTGTAGGTTTAGGGAAAGAGGCACAATCTGGTCACTGGCCTTCAGCTGAGGTACTGTGTCAGGACTGGGCGGGCCTGAGAAGGGGCTTCCCACAAGTTTCTGGAAGGCTGTGGGGTCTCCTGTCCAGGCCAAGGGCCACACATGAAAAGGTTCTGTTGCATCCATGGGAAGATGCAGAGGCCTTAGTGCCTGTGGGTTCCTGGGGGAGGTCGGGGTACCGGGGCACGTCATCCGGCCCCGACAGCAGAGGGAGGCAGGAAGGCAGGCCACGTGTCCGCCTTTGCATCCAGAATAGCTTTTCCTTGGCGGTATCCACCTGGCCTCTGCAGTGACATTTCACTGACACCCCATCTTGGACGCTCATGAGAAGCTGCTCCCACTGGAATTGTCCCCTGGGCTGTTGGGCCCATTTAGGGAGGTAAAACATCAGCCCGGGGCTGGGGGCCCAGCAGTGCTTCCCTGCTCAGCTTTGTGGACTGTCTATTGGAGTGTCTGTAAGTCAAGGCAGAGAAGAGCCATCCACGCCTATGCCCCCGGCCCCGCTGGGTTCCAGCCTGGTTCATGCTCCAGGCAGCTGCCTGAGTGACAGGCCCCCAGAGAGGCCCTGCTGAGCCTGGGCCATTTGCAGCCGGGACGCCAGCCCCTTCCCTTCATAGGCACTGCACTTCCAGCCACGGGCATGAGTTTGTTTCTGAGACGCGGAAACAGTAAATGCCAAGAATTCTCCACGCCTTCAGCACCGTAACCAGGCTGTGTGGCTTGGGGTCTGACGCAGAGCAGCTCGTGGGGCGGTGTCCACGCTCACACTCCCGGCGTTGGTGGAATTAGGTATGCGCCCTGCGGCAGGGTCTGCGTGGACCTTCCCACACAACTCCGTGTAGATACCACTGCAGCTGCTGCCTTAGGGTTGATTTCACGTCCTCTCTGGGTTCCTGTCTTTGTATGATTTTATCAGTAGGAGAATAAAATTCTGTGAAATCAAGAATGTTTGAGAATCTCGTGTCTCATTCAGCATGAAAACTAGACAGTAGGAGAAAATGCCCCGCCCTCCTTGGAGTAGTTTGTTTCAGGTCTGAATTGGCCCCGAGAAGTTTACAAAACCACAGAGCTCGTAGGGAGCAGCCCTTCCCGGTGCCAAGCAGAGGGACCCCACAACCTCTGTGAGGGTGGACCCGCTCAGGAAGCCCCACCAGAGGTCCTCGTGCTCGGCCGCCAGAGCGCCTCCACTGGCAGGGCACGGTGCCCACAGGCAGGGGTGCCATGGCGAGGCCGTGAGGTCACATCCCTCCGCCGCTGGCAGGGCACGGTGCCCACAGGCAGGGGTGCCATGGCGAGGCCGTGAGGTCACATCCCTCCGCCGCTGGCAGGGCACGGTGCCCACAGGCAGGGGTGCCATGGCGAGGCCGTGAGGTCACATCCCTCCGCCGCTGGCAGGGCACGGTGCCCACAGGCAGGGGTGCCATGGCGAGGCCGTGAGGTCACATCCCTCCGCCGCTGGCAGGGCACGGTGCCCACAGGCAGGGGTGCCATGGCGAGGCCGTGAGGTCACATCCCTCCGCCGCTGGCAGGGCACGGTGCCCACAGGCAGGGGTGCCATGGCGAGGCCGTGAGGTCACATCCCTCCGCCGCTGGCAGGGCACGGTGCCCACAGGCAGGGATGGCATGGCGAGGCCGTGAGGTTACATCCCTCTGCCGCTGGCAGGGAAGGCCGTGGCGATGGTGGTGTGGCCCCCAAGGCTGCCGATGACCTCCGGACCCAGCAGTCCCGCTCCTGGGTGTGTAGCCAAGAGAAGTGCACACATCCGCAGAACCCTGCCCGTGGTGCGCACAGGGGCCCAGGGGCCCGCCAGCAACGGGCTAGCGTGGGGTGTGCGCCCCGTGGGACAGAGCTCAGTCCCTGGAAGGAGCAGAGGGCTGGCGCCACAACACAGGCGAGCCTCGGGAACGCTTCTGGGCCGCCCAGGTCACGCGTGCATCGGCCTGTGTGGATGTCCAGAACAGGCAGATCCATGACAGGTGGGCCGGTGTCAGTCACTAGGCGTGGGGAGGGCAGACAAGGGCCGATCGGTGGCCCCCGAGGCGCCGGATCCAGGCCCTCCCCTGAGGCGGTGGGCTGTGGACGTCTGTGCTTGTCTCGGGGAGGCGTGCCAACCAGGAGAGGGTGGGCCGCCCTGAGACGGAGAACGAGGGTCACCTGAGGCCAGGGCCCTCCGGGCGAGGCAGCAGCAGGTGCAAAGGCCCGAGGCAGGGGCGGCCTCGGTGGGGCCTGGAAGGGGACCTGGGACTTGTATCTGGCTTTGGAGGAGCAGGAAGCCCTGCACGCTGCCGGGACCGAGGAGACCAACTGCGGGTGGTGGAGCTGAGGCCAGAGGGCGGGATGGAGGGGCGGGATGGAGGGTGTGTGGTCCTTGCTTTGATGCTCAGGCTGCCCCTGGTGGGGACGGGCAGGGCGTGAGCGCCAAGCAGGTGGGGGACAGCGACCTGGGAGGGGCTGCAGGGACACCCCGACGTGGCACGGGAGGTGGACTTAGGTGCACGGCCCAGGGCAGCCCGTGGCCGGTGGGCACCGAGGAGTGTGCCGCCCCTCCTGCTCTGCTGCAGGAGACCCCTGACCCTCTGCAGGCCCGCCTGGAGGGACATCGGCAGAGCCTCGGCCACAGAGCCTCCATCAAAAGGAGAAGGTGAGTGACTGGGACGGGGATCGGGGGGTGACGAGAAAGGACAGAGACCCACGTGACCCCCAAACCCTCCCCGCATAGAGGAGGAACCTCCTTCACCCAGAAGGGTGAGCGTGTCCAGGTGGGCCGTGAGGGCAGGAAGCCTGATGCAGCCACACACTTGCACGCGAACACTGGGCTGGAAACCACAGCCCGCACGCAGTGTGTCTGCAGAAATTCAAGGCACAGGAGCACGACGTTTCACGCTGGTGGAGGTGGGAAGACATACCTTCCTATGAGGGAAATTCGTCTCTAGTGGGAAATGAGCTATTACGCATTCCGATTCCATGTGGGATTCCTGCTCAGCTGGCTTCGGCCTCCCCTGCCCTGGGCACCCCTCCTGGGAGGCCTGCCAGCCTTACCCCTGCATCTGGCGCCTCCGGGGCCCCTCCTGTCCTAGGGCCGCATCCCCTGCGGCCGCCCCAGCCTGGGCAGAGACCCTGGGTGTGCTGTGGGGGCCCCGTCCTCACTCAGCCACGCATGAGCCCCTGGGGGCCCTGAGAGGCCGGCCAGCCCCAGCCTGTCCACTCCAGCCACCGGGCCCTGCCCAGGCTGGGCAGGGCAGCTGGGCACCAGGCAGCTGCTGCCAGCTTCCTCCCAAAGACCGTGCTCCCAGCCGGACCCACCAGGTGCCCAGGAGACACGGGGCTGCCCTGTGGAGGCTTCCGCCCCTGAGGAGGAGGCCAGGATGAAGAGGAGCGAGGTGGGGACCACAGGGTCTCAGGGCAGACCCTCACACCCACCACCACAGCCCCGGCATGGGACAGCGAATGCGTGGACTCAGCGTGTCTAGGGTGGAGGTGGCTGGTTGGGGCCAATGTCCTCATCTGCAAAACGTAATGTTGGGGGGACGCAGGAAGGGCTGTACAACTCAGAGAAGACAAGTAGTGATTCTACAGCATCTCACTATGCTGATGGACAGTGACTGTAATGGGGTTGGTGGGGGGGACCTGATGAAGGGGGTAGTTCAATAACCATAATGTTGCACACGTAACTGTAGATTAATGATACCAAAAAAAAAAACCCCGAAATCAGTCAAAGAGAGAAATAAATTTTAAACCCGTTTCTTGCTTACAAACTGCTGTCCAGGGCTGTCTCTCTCCTCTGCTCCTGAAGAAACCAGTCAGCAAGCAAGACAGCCCTTCCCTTTAAACTCTCAGGTTCAGGCATGCCCCCAGTTGACCAGGTAATTATCCACTGACATGGAGATGAACTTCTCTCCACCCTTGAGGATTTACAAATGCACTAGAGCCAGACAAGATAATCTAGAAATGTTACAATTTTACCCACAGGCCACCCCTCCAGTCATCTCGCCATACAATCTACTCGTTCCCCTTCTTTCACAATGGTCCCTGGGCGAGAAAACTGGAGCATTGTGACCAGACTAATGACATAACAACAGCAAGAGCAATAAAAATTATGACAATCTTCAAACTGGAGGATTTACCCTATGCAAATTAAGTAAATGTATTTTACAGCACAATCTCTCGATAAGCACAAAATATGTTTCGACACTTGTTTACTCGTTCCTAACAACAATGCTAGATTGCTCACAAAACTTTTACCAAACATTAGACAAAGTCAAGCCTCTCTTTAAGATTTTTTTTTTTGACAACAGCAACACAATCATAATTCTCAAGCCAGAGCATTCAGCTAGGTTCAGTCCCGTGCATATTAAGGCCAAAGCTCGTCCGTTCCAGCCATCACGCGGCAGCTGCAGCCAGGGGGCGCATCCAGGACACAGGACTGTAGAAACAAAAACAGTGAATGTGGGGGGCTACGTTGCTGTTATTCCAGGACTACAAAGGAGGCCAGCTTCCAGGCCTTTTTCCCAAGGTGCCAGAAGGGCCAGCCATCACCGATCCATGTGTCGAAATGTCCAGGGCCACGTCCATTTTATTCCTAGGTGCTGCACCCATCCTTGCAACGCATGTCCAGTAAAGTGGGTGCCTTGACTGGTCTCCCGTGACAGCATAGGCTGCAAAGAGACACTCTAGGCCCCTCTTGGTGGTTTGCTGATCTGCACAATGTGCAGGGCACTCCTTCCGGGCTCGGCTGACTTCTTCAAAGGTCAATGCCAAGCCCCACCAACGGGCTACAGCCCACATTGTCTTCTGCCCCACGCGCAACAAACGCTGATAGGGCCACATCAGAGACAGGCTTTCCTCCTAGCCAGCGCACCTGGGCCCATGCGTCTGCTTCATCATTTCCTGGGGATGCCAAAGGCAAATGGCCAGTCACATGATATACGGTAGGTGTCTGGGCCACACCACTCCGTGGCCTTTGGGTCCAGTCTCTCACCCACCCCGCGACGGGATAGGTCGTTGTTACCTGGGTCGGAGCTCTTGCAGAGATGGGCTCCGTAGCCAGCGAGTTGTGGTATGCAGCGGCCAGTTGCTTCCCTACCAAGGTGACCTGGACCTCTGCTCCTTTCCACAGTTGTGACCAGGCTCAGCTCTAGCTGACAGCAGGAGTGGCAGCAGCGAGCAGCCTTAGGCTCAGGACACAGGCCGGGGTCGGTGCGGCTGGCAGCGGTGGTGGCGCCTCCACGCCCAGAGTGTAGAGACACGTCCCTCAGCGCAAGGGCCACTTCTCCCCATCGTTTCTATGGGTGGCCCTCCCAAAGGTCACACCCATTATGACAGATTTTGGGTTCCAAGGAATCCTGCAGACCGTGCCAGGTGTTAGCCCGGGGCAAGGAAATCCCAGGGCAAAATACCTCTAAAAAACGAAATCAGTCAAAGGAAGAAATAAAGTTTAAAACCCGTTTATAACTGCACTCCAAGGCCAATCTCTCTCCCCTGCTCCTGAAGCAAGCCAGCCAGCCCTTTCCTTGAAACTCTCAGGTTCAGACACCCCCTCGGTTGCCCAGGTAATTACCCATTGGCATGGAGATGAACTTCTCTCCACCCCTGAGGATATGCAAATGCACTAAAGCCAGGCGAGATAATGTGGAAATGTTACAATTTTACCCACACCCTCCTAGACCTGTTTTGTGATTTTACGAGAATCCTGGCCTTGTGAACAGACTATGGAGTCAGTGTGGACTGTGGGGAGAGTGCCCATGTCGCAGGGTTGGGGCTGACACATGCTCTGGCTCTACTGGGGGGACCCACGGGCTCTAACCAGACCCAGCGGCATGTATCTTGTAGGCCACAGGGCGTCAACCGCAAAGGGGATGTGCTTGGCTGACACCTGGGAGTTCTCAGAATACCGCTGGCCAGGCCCCTCGGGTTCCTCCCTCGCTCAGCAGGCTGGTCACACTCACTGTCCTGCTTTGTAGTTCCCGCTGGCGGCAGCACCCCATGGGTTAGATGTCTCCACTGGAGGTGGCCCCGGGGCTCCCGTCCACCATACTGGCCTTCCTACCCCAGCCTCCACTCGGCCCCCGCAGACTTTGCTTTCCCGTGCTGGTCTGTGCGCTTGCTCGGGTGGTGTCCTGAGCGTGCGTGCTGGCGGTGAGGGATGGTTACAGGCTTCGGGGTGGCGCTGGCTGCCCAACATGGCTGCATTTGCAGGGAAGGTGAAGAAGGAGCTGGACCCTAATGACAGCCACCTGACCCTGGATGAGGTGGCCAGGCTCCCGCAGGAGCTGCACGAGGCGCAGGCGGAGTGTGGGGGCTCCCGGCCGCCCTCCAACCTTGGCTTCCTGTCCGGCCCCTCCCGCTCTGACCAGGAGCACCGCCACTGGGGTGAGATGCTGCCTCAGGGGACATAGGGTGGCGTTCAGTCTGGGTGGAGCCTGGGCAGTGGACCCCAGCAGCCGTGGAGGGGCTTCAGGAATACGGGCTGCTTTCTGCTGTGCCTCTTTCTCTCCTGAGCAGCGTGTGGGCAAGTGTGTGGTTCCTGTAGGGCTCTGGTCTGGGGAGAGCATGTCCTTCCTTGGCCCAGGGGCTCCCGCGTTTAGTGTGTGATGGGGAGAGTGGGCGTGCAGGGAGCACCCCCCCCGACCCCGCCACCGCCCAGGGTGTTCTGGCCCCATCAGGAGGGGAAAGAGGGTTTGCCCCCTGGCTCCTTGCGTCTGCCTGAGTGTCGCTGCCTCAGACCCGGATGGGGGTCTGAGCTGTCCAGTCAGCAGAGCAAGTCTTGGCATTGGGCGGGCAGCCCCAGAACCCCTGAATTCGTCTGGAGAGGCATCCGTTCCAGACCCACAGACATGCGGGCCGGAGGCTCCAGATCAGAGACCCCGTATCTTGGTGGACTCTGGGAGGACCTAGGGGCTGCTCAGGGGCTAGGATTTGTCTGTGGGACCCCAGCCAAAGAGGCTTGGTCCCTGCAGCAGTCATGCTGCGTGGGGTCAGGGTCCCCCCCCCCATATAGGCCATCGGCAGCCTACCTGTGAAGAGTAACCCTCTGCCCCCCATCCCAGGAGAGATGGGGTGGCCCATCCCCAGGAGTGTGTTTGGGGGAGGCCTGCACCCCGGGCGGTGAGGGTGGGAGGGCGGGCTGCACCTTGGCAGTGAGGGGTGGGGTGTGGCTCTCCGGCCATGTCCCAGGCTTGCTTACAGTGGTCATGCAAACCCAGTCTTTTGACTCGGGACCCCTGAGTGTGCAAGCGTGCACAGAGCCTGGTGGGCGACACCCTGTCTCTCCCACAATTGCAGGAAGCCCTTATCACCCCAGTGTCGGAGAGCAGCCTGAGGTGATTCATGACCCATATGAATTTCTTCAGTCCCCAGAACCTGCAGCCTCTTCCAAGAGCTAGGCTTACAGAGCATCTTCAACCCTTTTTATGTTTTAAGTGTTTATTTGCATGTACAGTCTTTGTAGTGAGAGACTTTCATTTGGTTCCCCCCGCCATGCGGGAAGCAGCCCCGGGGACCGGGTGACTTGTTTGCAATCACGTCAGTCATGGTGCAGTGTCTCTGTAGCCGCTGTGGTCCCATACAGTGGACAGCACAGATAAAGGCGTGTGGCCAGGTGGCGTGGGCCACTGTGGTTTCTCAGCCTCCACAAACGGGCGCTGTGTGGACTCACCTCTCAGGCCCCAGCATCCTTCCCTAGCCACCCTTGGGAAGCAGGTGTGGGTGCATCTGTCCGCCAATTTCTATTGGGAGCCCCGCCTGTCTCCAGGGCCCCCCCAGGTCCTGGGCAGGTCATGGTGGAAACTGTACTGGAGCATGTGGTGAGCAGCTGACACGCCCTCCTGGCCTGGGACTGGCCAGCAGGGAGGGCACTGTCCCCCTCTCTAAACCTTGTGCCTGAGAAAGGCCCGAGTTCTGGTGGAAGACAGTAAACTGCCCCCTGGCTGTGGTGAGAAACTGCGTGCTTGAGGATGTGTCCTGGATGCCTGTTCACTTCTGAACACAGCACAGATCTTGACAAAAGGCACACATGGTCCTGTGAGGCGCCCACTTCTGAGTGACTAAAGGAAAATCCTTTCCCAGGGGGTGGGGGTGGCCATGCTATCACCTCCCATATTCCCAGCATCTGGACCTGTTCTCCACCCGCAGGGAGAGGTGGCTAGGGTCACCCACCAAGCCTCCTGCCGAGCCCGTCGCTGTGAGAGCAGAACAGGGAATCCATTGCCTCGGGGGCGGGTTCAATCCTGTGGGAGGAGGTGCGCCTGCGTGGGACGGTGGGCCCACTGGCCACTGACTGCCCAGTGCACAGGCTGGCCCCAGCACTGTCTGGATTGGATAAAGGTCCCCAGCACCCGTGGGAGGGGGTGTGTGTCTGGCGTAAGAAAATGTTTGTCAGCTGGGTGTCAGCCAAGGAGCAGACACCAGGGGGCAAGCCCAGAAGCTCGAGCCCACTGCAGCCAGCCCTCTGCTGGCCCCATGCCCACACTCGCCCACTGCTGTGCTGCCCTGCGTCCCTGGGTACCCCAGGTGGTGCGGGGGTGCAAATCCCTGTATTCCAGGCCTGGGATGGGGGTGGGCTCTGCGCTTGCCTGGACTCAGGTTCTGGGTGGGTCTCAAGGGTATGGGTGCTACAGTCACCTTCTGGGAGTCTGTCCCTCTTCCCGGCCCACCGGTGGAGAGAATGACACAGGTCCTCTCATGGGAGAAAAGGGCCGTCATCCTTCCAGCTACTTTGCCTTTCCTGTGTTTCCTCGGTTTCCCTGGGGTAGGGCCTCTGACGTGGATTTTCCTCCTGCATCTGGGGAATCTTCATACGGATCTATTGCATTTTAAACAAGTCCTGGGACTCTGCCCGTGTGGTCCCCTGGCTGGGAGCCACTGGAAGCTGCCTGCACCTGGGGTCCTGGCAGGTGGGAACCCCTCTTGCTCATCCTGTGGGCTACACACCTTCCAGAGCTGTCCACAGCCACGACGCCACGGTGGCAAGGGTAGGCTCTGCAGGGACTCCTGACCCCTGCCAGCTCTGCCACCAAACGCAGTCCCTGGTCCCCCAGGGTCCCCTCGCCATGCCGGGCTGTGGACAGGAGGCCCATGGCCCGCTGTGCCCTTGCTCCATCTTGCAGATGGACATGTGGAGCAGGAGACGGAGATGGGTCAACCTGGAAGTTGCAGAGAATGGGGAAGCCAAACTCGCTGCCCCGCCTGTCCTGAGTGAATGGCTGGCCAAAGACTCTGCACCCCTTCCAGGTGGTGGCCTGGGCTACGTTCCTCGTCTTGGCTGTCAACGGCTTTGGCATCTACATCCCCTTTCTGCCAAACAAGTGGAAATACCTTGACTATGGTGTATCCTTTATGAGGGCACCTGCTCCCTGAAGTGGGATGGGACTTCTGCCAGCTCCAGGCCCTCTGCCTGCTGGCCATGTGACCCTCTGCTACTCTGTCCTCTGCACAGAGTCACCAGCGAAGGGGGCTGACCTGTCCCCCACCCCCAGTGCCCTCACTGCTCCCCACACACCCCCACTGTCACGGCACCCGAAACCCTGTACCTGTCTGTGCGGCTCATGGCCTTGGGGTGCTGGTGGAGATGCTCACTGGGGAGCGCAGGCCCCTTGCCCACCCTGGGTGTGGGGAGAGGGTGCGAGGGGCCCGGGGCAGCACGGGGCCATGGCAGGGCAGAGGCCCCAGGACAGGAGGACTTGTACAGTGGGTCCCTGTAGCCCTCTAAGAGGTTGTTAAGTGTGTCGCCCAGAACAGGGCAGGCGTATTGATGGGGAAGCATTTCAAGACTGTGGCATCCCCGGGCGCTGTCAGGGGCACCCCTAGTGGCTGGTGGGCTTTCTCACCTGGGACCTTCCTGGGGACCGTATCTGGTGTGGGGTGCCCCGTGTTACACCCACCCCATCCTGGGTCCGCAGCACTTGACCGGGGAACCCTGGGTCCCCACCAAGGTCGCCCGACATTGGAGCCAGGGACGAGCGGGGCCAGTGTGGGACCCACAGCTCTACAGTGGGAAGTAGCTGTTGGCCCCCTCCACGAGGATACGGCCTGCACTGCCCATGTCCCTTCCCGGCCAGGTGTGTGTAATGAGGGGCGAGGGTGGGAGGCAGGTGCCCGGGCAGGATGCAGGAAGGACCCATGTCATCTCTTGGGCCTCAACTACCCGTCCCGAGCCCTACAACTTTAAAACTACAGTAGAGGACAGCGTGATGGCCCAGGTTCAGGGGGCCAGCTACAATTAGATTCCGCCCACCTCGCCCCATGCCTCACGCACAGACGCTGCAGTGTCCTTACAGCCAGCACTGCGTGATGCCCAGGGTGCATCTGGTGACGACTTGGGTGCCCACAGCCACCGTTCTGTGACCTCGCCTGGAAGGTCACACGGGACGTCACCACCCGGTCCTTACACTGAGGCTGACCTGCCCGGGTTTCCGAACAAGTCCTTTGGTAGATGCGTGGGCCCCTCCGGGACCCCACAGGGCTCGTGTGGGGTGAGGTTGCTGTGCCCCGAAGGCCCCTGCCTGTGATTGTCACAGGGACCAGGGCATCTCCCTCACACTAGATTTGTGTTGATGTCTTAAATAGAAAAAGGGCTATTCAAGCTTTCTATTTTGTCTTGTGTATGTTTTCATAAGTTGTACTTTTCCCCAAAATGTGAGTGTTCCATTTAAATTGCCAGATTTCTTGGATTATCGTGGCTTGCGCCGTGTCCTGTGTTAGTGTCCGTGGGACCACCGGCCATGGGACTGCCCGCCATGGGCCCGCCCACGCCCGGGTTATCACTTTGCTTACTGAATCATTTGCACTGCAAAATTGTAGTAATTTTCTCTGTCTTTGCTTTTTTTTTTTAATGTCTGCTTTTATTTTTACTATTTCTTTTTGTTCACTTTGGGTTCACTTTGCTCTTCTACCTTCTTCAGTGGACACTCAGGTCATGGATTTTAGACGCTTTTTCTTACTATATTTAAAGCCACAAGTTTCCCTCTAAGCAGAGGCACACACCCAGACGTGCACATCAGCGGCTCACACACCAGCCCCGGGCACCTGCACGTCACACGCAGGCGCACAGGTGCACGGGGAGGGGCTCCCTCGCCCTCACTGTCTCCCAGCTCAGAGAGAAGGGTGTCTCCTGGGAATCTGGCATTCAGTCTGTGCCCTGACCAGGCCCCACTCGTCTGCAGTGGTCCAGGTGGGGCAGACAAGCAGGAGCCCGGGGGACATTAGCCACCGGCCACCTCTCAGCTTCCCAACCTTGTGCTCATTCGGCTTGTCTTGGTTTGCAGGTGACAGCTGGGCCCGAGAGTGCCAGCCCTGGGGGGACGGGCCGGTGGCTTCAGGGGGCAGAGAGCCTGCCTGGCGTGTGCAGCAGTGGCCACACCACGAGGAAGTGCGAGCCGAGCCAGCCCCTCCCCTGGGGCACCGAGACAAGGCTCCCAGGTGCCACGTCACCAGGCCGGGTCCCAAGCCAGGCAGGGCTGATCTGGCCCAGCCAGGTGGGCACACATGGACTGTCACCGGGCGTCCACGTGGAGGGGCTGGCAGGGCAGCACCTATGCTTCCCTGTGGCCTCACAGGCACTGCCAGCCTTGCCCCCTTCCTCATGCCTGGCGGGTGTTTCTCAGCTCCTGGTGACGGCCACTCCAGCCCACGCCCTGTGGCTCCCTCCTGTACAGACCCTGCCGGTGAGCTTTGGCAGCCACCACGGCCAAGCCCTCTGCCTCCCCAGCGCCATGCAGCCTCTGACCCGGCCAGCCTCCCCCCGTCTCCATGTCCCTGAACGTGTCTGGTTCAGGAGCTGAACACAGGACAGTCGTCGGTCCTGTGTACACTGAGCAGAGCTGCCCCACTTTTGAGTCCCTGTGCCTGGTGGGACATGGTGGGGTTTCCAAAGCCCCACGTCACCCCCATAGCTTGTCTTATCACAGCCACAAAGATGGGAAGCAGCTGGACAGTCCCATAGGCACCCATCCTGAGATTCTCTGGTGGCCCCAAAACATGCTTTATCAGGTCCTGTTAACCTGGGGGTCCAGGCTCACACCTTGCAGGTGGTGCTGGGGTCTGGGTGTCTGGCCCAGCACAGGGCTCACCTGCCTCTAGTTGGGCAGCTCTTGTGATTTTCTCGACCGCAGTGGCTTCCAGGCATCCGCCAGTGTCATGCCCTCTGGTCTGGCACCATCGGGGGGCTGCTGCTTGGGGACGGCCACAGGGTCCCTCCCCAATGAAGGAATATCCGGCTACCCTCATCTGGATGTGCATTTAGCTGGAGCCTGTGAAGTGTGGGAAATCTTCCAACTTTGCTGCTCCCCTGCGTGGTTCGGCTGCTGTGAAGGGTGTCCCCTTGGTGGCAGTGGGAAGCTGCTCTGTGTGAGCATCCCAGGCTGCCGAAAGAGCCACAGTCCTCTTTCAGACTAGGCCAGAAATGGAGGTGTGGGCTGGGAGGTTCCAGGGAGGACTGACCCAGGCCTGTCCCAGCTGATGGCCTCAGGTGTCCCTGCACGTTCACAGTGGCGCCTCTGTGTCCGCTTGTGGCCGTCCCTCCGCATGTCTACATCCCGAGCTCCTTTTACAAGCACACGAGTCCTGCAGGGTTGGCCACTCTAATGACCTCAGAGACCCTGTTTCCAAATAGGGCCGCTCTCGCAGGCTGAGTCAGGACTTTGGCATCTTTTGGGGGACGCAGTTCAGCCCCTGATGGGGGTTTGCTTCTGTGCTGGGTGTCCATTATCTGCCTTCTCTTGGCCGTAACAGCCCTGTTGGGCGCTCTGGGTCTCTTCGAGTCGGCCCTGGGTGCCTTGTCCGGGGTCACTCTGAGTTCCTATCTGCTTTGTGACGCTGCAGGGAGCCCCAGCTCACCTGTGCCCCTGCCCCCACCTGGACCGGCCGTGGCCTTGCTCATCTCCGCCCCTGGGTGGCTCACCACCCAGTCTGTGCTGCCAACCCTCCCCAGGTAGGGGGGGTGCAGGGGGCCTCCCTGGTGCCTTTAGAATATGTTATTCTGCCCCCAGTTTCCCAGCATCCCTGGTGAGTTCCCTCAGGGTGACCATGCTCTGGCCACTGGGGGGCACCAGCGTCATTCAGTGTCGCAGTGAGTGTGGCCAGTGTCCCAGGGCTCGGGGTGCCCGCCCTGGAAGCTGTGCTTTGTTCCTCGGGGACGTGTTTTGGGAAGTGGCCTGGCCCTGGCACCTGCAGGTTTGGGACGGCTGGGGACATTGGCTGTAGGCGTCTCTGTAGGGCTGGCCCGTCAGGCCACGCCATCCCCATACCTGCTCCATGTACGAGCCGAGGGTCGGCGGGGGGCCAAGGAATCGCTATGCACGTCAGTACTGGCCTCACCTGCCACCCGGGCAGGGGCCCCGTCCAGCCACCCACCCTCCTGACCACTGCACCTGCCGCTTCTGATGAGGGCAGAGGACGAGGCCGTCCCTCGGCCACAGTGCAACTTCCTGCCACATCCCCTTGTCCTCAGCTGTCCCCTGCCTGTGTCCTGCCACACAGGATGGACGTGCTTCTGGTGCCCCAGTAACCACACAAACGGTGCTGTGTGTCCATCCTGCACCTCAGGCTTCCGGGAGCAGGGGGGCCGGCATGCCAGGCCCGTCTGTGCTGCCCTTGCACTGGGCCACGGCCTCCACCGGCTCGGCAGGCTCAGGCCCTACCCTACTGCAAGGAGGGTCCGGGTGTCACCGTGTCCCCTAGTGGCACATTCCCTGGCCCCACATGCATCCCCAGGCTCTCAGTCATCTCACACCCACTTTCCTGGTCCCCCTGGCAACCGCTTCCTGGTCCAGCCCTGCCGGCTCTTCACGGTGTCTGCACACCCACCCTGATACCCGGGCCTGGGGCTGTGCTCAGCGCCTGGGGGCTGGAGGGCCCGGGAGGGAAGGGCAGCTTCGGCCTGAACCGGCCTCCCCCCTGGCTCCTAAGCCCGGTGCTTGTTGCGCACAGGCCTGTTGGGCAGACGTGCACTGACCCCAGGCCGGGGCCCAGGCGCCTCCAGCCTGAGCGGCAGACCTGACCCCACAGCGGGAGCCTGAGAAGGGCCCCATAGGGGCTCCTGTTGTTTGGGGCAGCGACCAGGACTCCCTGCTGGGGGCCTGCCTGGGCACTCGCCCTTCAGGGAAGTCCCGGGCTGGGGGGCTTCGGCACGTGACTGCCTCGCCCACGGGAAGAGCCCCGTGGGCAAGCGTTTCTTCCCACCACACCCAGGCCACCCTCGTCTGGGAGGCAGGCCTGAACCCTGAGCCCTCCTGCCACTCACACGGTAACTTTACACAGACGGCAATACTTGTTCTGAGTCATGTACGCCTGTTTGGCCCAATCAAAGGTCAGCATTGGCTCACTGCGGTTCTCGAGGCGGACGCTGCCCGTGCCATGAGGACGCAGCCCCTCTCCAGGGGGCACAGGCTGGGCTGACGGGTCCCTGACCTGCTTCTCCCCACCAGGCCAGGCGCTCTGACCCTGCCCCCACCCGCACAGGCTGCTGACAGCCGCCCCACATTCTTGCAGGAGGGAGAAAACCAGGCACTGCAGCGTGTGTAATATGTGCGTCTCCGACTTCGACCACTGTGGAGAGCGGTTGGGACAGAAGGAGCAAGAGTACAGGACAGGACTGATTGTGTTTTTGTGCCTAGTCTCCATCTAAGGCCTGAACCAGGCCTGACTCTGAAAGAAACCTTGAAAAGTTCCTAAATTCCAGGAACAAGTACCTCAGGAATGTAAGGGAGGTCTTATCTCAAGGCCACCCACCTGGCCCAGCCCATTGTATTGTTCTGTAGGCAATTCATATGTATATAAGCCATGCCAGAATAAAGCTTCTTTGCATTCTGCATTCTGCACCAGATGGTTTGCCCTCCTGTTGTCTTGTATATACAGCCTGACGCCCCCACTCAGGAACTCTTTGACTCTTGCCAGCAGGCCCCGGCAGACCACCACGGCCAGTGGGTCAACAGGAACTACTGGTGAGGGCCTCCCAGGCGTGGGGACCACGGGGGCCGCGTCGGTCCCCAGCTCAGTGGGCACCGCTGGTCTCCTTGCTGGTTCTGAAACACCTCTGGGTGGAGCCGACCCTGGAGCCCCAGGTCAAGCCTGTCCTCAGTCACCGGAGAGCCCTCAGGGCCACGAGGATGCAGCCCCTCTCCAGGGGGCACAGGCTGGGCTGACGGGTCCCTGACCTGCTGGTCTGGGCCCGACTGTCTGGCTTTTTTCTGCTGAGGCCACCAGGTCCCCAGCACACAGGAGTGGGCCGTGGACGGGCTCAGGGTGAGGGTCCCCGGACTGCTCAGCTCCCCAGACCTTAGAGCTAAGTGTCCCCAGGAAGACAGCTGCCGACCGGCCAGACGCGGAGCGAGCAGGCCTTTGCTGCAGCCTGTCCTCCAAGCCGCTTGGTGGACGGCGCAGGGGGCTCCGTTGCTTCCCAACCATGTGGCAGCAGATGTACCAAGTGGTTTCTGGTCACCAAGCAGGGGACCGTGTGAGAAACACACCATTTGTGCTGCATGAAAGAAGCTTCGCTGCTCTGAGCAGAAGGCAGCCCAAAGGCCTCATGATGAGAAAAATCGGAACAGAACTGACAGGAAGAGCCCCGGGAGCCCAGTCCCATCGCTTCCCCACCGAAGAGGAGCCTGCGGTCAGGGTGGGACCAGCCCTGTTCACAATGGCTCGGCTCCTCCCTTCCTTAGGGGACATGCCTTTGTAAGATGAGGCGCCTCGAGATCTGGCCCCCCATCAGGGCGCAGGTGAGGGTGTGTGGCCTTGTACATGAGGAGGAGTGACGGGCCAGTACCACGGGACACCCAGCGGGAGCTTGGAGGTCTGACGCAGCTCTGGGCCCAGAGCAGGCCGAGCAGGGCCCAGAGCCCTCCCCATGTCCACCATGTCTGTTGGCTGTCCTCGTGGGAGCCCTGTGTGCACAAATGCACCCCCTCTGGGGTACAGGCAGGGAGAGAGCAGCAGGCGACTCCAGCCGTGTGCAGTAGGAACCAACCGCCCCAGCCTACACCCCAAATTCCCTCCCATCCCTTCACCCATCAGGTGGAGAAAGCCAGAGAGCAACTGGTATTTGCAATGTGATGGGGCCAAAAGCATTGGAAAAATACGTAACAGACTCTGAGGGAGTGGCCGGGTCACCGCAGCAGGGGAAGAGGAGCTGGGGGTGGGAGCCACCGTGACACTGACACAGCAGGACTGAGGCTCGCAGATGCCAGGAGAGGAGGGACGTGCTTCTCTGAGGCTGAGGGGGAGGACAGCACACATGATTACCAGCACCGGCCGTGGCCCTCACCTCATCAGGAGCGCCCGTCTCTAACCAGGTGACGGGAGTTCTGCCCCGACAGCAGCTGAGATTTGGGCCTGACGGGCTGCTCCCGAGCACCCAGGCTCCCCAGAGATCAGACCCCACGTGGGACCACAGCACGCATCCCCACAGCTGTGGGGACGTGGGGACTTGGGGACCTGCATCCATGCAATCACAGGACCCAGAGGACACCTCGAGGGGGGCAGCTCAGGGCAGCTTCCTCCCAGCTGCAGGGCCTGTCCACACACACCCAACCCACGGAGATCACGCCATTCAGCCTCAAGAAACTTCCAGAAGTCTAGCAAAGAGTAATGGAATCAACGATTTCAGGAGAATGAGACTCCACTGAACAATGAAAGTGCTACAGGCGGCAGTGGAAGCCAGAACAGGGGCACCAGGGCAGTGCAACGTAACAGAGCTGCGGGGAGGTGGGGGTCCTGTGGCCAGGATCTGCACTGAACTTAAACCACCTGATGATGTAACTGCCCTGTTGGTAGACTACTGCTTCCACACCTTTAGGCAGTAAGCTATTATTGTGCTATCTAGAGAGCTCGGCCCAGTGCTCTGGGCGGAGGCAGAGATGCTAATGCTTGACCTACCACCAGGAGAACAAGCTGGGTAATAGAACCCTTTCACCCCAAAGAACGTTTGGCTGTCAATTTCTTTGGTCACACTGAATCCATAGCGAACTTGCCTGGGGCTGAAACCCATTGGCAAGACAACTGGTGAAGTTGGCAGGGTTCATTGTTGCCCAAGGAAAAAGACAGGCTGCCCTTATGGGAGGGGTGCTTCAGCGGACTGCCCATGTGAATGGGGAGACAGTGGATTGTCCCCCAGTGGGTATGTGGTCTGAGGTGGCTTGCCTCCTAGAGGACTGGGCCCCACCCCAGGACTGCAGGCAAGGGGAGGTGATACCTGAGGCAGTAGGTGGGGCCCTTGGTATATATTAAGTAGGTCTTTTGAGAGACAGACTGCCCATGAGGCAGCGGGGACTGTGGGTTGGCTGCTTCTCACAGTAGTAAAAAAGTCTACTGAAGAGAAGGACATGCTCCTGAAAAAGAAAAGGCGGCACGAAAACGCAAGCTGCAAACTTCTGTGGATTCCCTGAAGAGGGAAATGGCATTGATGTGAGAGGAAGCAGCACGACAACGCCGGCAGCAAGGTGCCATTGAAGAGGTAAAAAATTCCTTACAGAACGAGACAGCAGTGCTGCCAGGTGCTCTGAGGGAGGAAAAGGCCATCAAGGAAAAGACGAACTCCTGAGGGAAGCACAGGCGGATGTGGCACAAGACCAGCTGCGAAGGACTGAGCTGAAGGTAAGAGACCTGCTGAAGACTGAGCTGGCACTGCTGCGAGGCACGGCACAAAAGGTAAAGATTGTAGCAGAGGAGGCACTCGGGGGAGGGGAGAGAAAGGTGCCACCAGGCCCGGAAATGGAGGAGCTGGGGAAGGATGAAGGGGTGGTGCCGGAGGCACTGGCCCCTCCTGTACTGAAAGCACGCCCAGTGGTTGTAAAGAAAATGAAGACCCAGCGGCTGAAAGTTCCCCAAGAAGAGGAGCAGCCCCCTCCCCAGGTCATGGAGCCCTCTATGCTCCGCCCCTATACTCAGGCTGAGCTGGTGGATTTGGGCTCCCTGTTTAGGAAGAAGCCCTCGGAGTCAGTAACAGCTTGGCTTCTGCGTCTGTGGGACTTAGGGGTGGATGGAATTGTTCTGTCGGGATCAGAGATGGGAGAGCTGGCTTCCCTGACAGTGCAGCCGCCTTGAGGCAGGGATCACAAAATTCACGACAGACCCCAGGGAGTCACTCCCTCCTTGATTGGCTCATGGCTGCACTTTGTGCTGTGTGGCCCAATCCGGGTGATCTACCATCCTCTCCTGTTAGATGGAAGATGTATACTGAGCTCCAATAGGTGTTATGGGAGCTAGGAATAAGAAATCCATCTATAGTCCAGAGAATTACGGCCCAGCTGAAGAGATTGTCACTACTGGGATGAGAAATATTGTACTTCAAACGGCTCCTACATCCCTCTTTGGGTCTCTAGTGGCCATTCTTTCCCCTCACTCAGGGCATCCCATAAGCGAGGTGACACATACAGTAGCAGACGTAGGAGAGGCTGAAGCAACAAGAACCTGGAAAGAAATAAGACCTGTTACTCACAAAAAGAATTTACAGGGCCCCATGAAGGTTACGAGGACCCAGATGTGGGTTGATTTAATACGGGCAGCAGCAGATGGAAGGAAAATTAGATGGGAAGTCAAATAGGATGTTACTAGAGCTATGGCAACAACTGAAACCAGAGCCGCAGTTCCAGCCATTAAGACCAAAGAGGCAGAGGTCAGAGATAGAGCCACGAGTCTGGCCTGTGTGTTTGCAAGACTTCCTGCTGGACAGCAAGCCAACCTCACTTGAGCCCACACAGGAAGGTGATTGGGGAACATGGTTTGACTGAGGGGAAGGTCGAGGTATCTGCCCTGAAGGACCATGAGGGGACTGGAGGCCACATGCTGAAATACCTATCCATTGGTCCCCAGTGAACATACAACGTGTTCTGCCTCTGGTGGACACAGGCTGAATGAGCACTGATTCATGGTAACCCCGAGTGGTTCCCCAGGACACCCCACTATCATAGATGGATATGGGGGGGAAGGCTATCAGAGTGAAAGAAGCCCAAATCTCTTTGAGAATAGGGCTTTGACCCCCAAAAGAGTATACTGTGTACATATCTCCTATCCCTGAGTATATTTTGGGGATTGACATCCTGCAGGGTCTATTGTTGCAGACCACTGCAGGTGAGTTCAGACAGAGTACATGTGGTGAAGGCAGTTCTGAGGGGACATGCTAGGCACCCGCCCATAGCTTTGCCTGTGCCTCAGTGGGTGACTAATACCAAACAATACAAACTGCCTGGAGGGCATAAGGAGATTGGAGAAACTCTCCAGGAGCTGGAAAGGGGGGGTATTATAAAGCCCACCCATAGTCCTTTCAATTCCACAGTGTGGCTAGTAAAAAAGCCAGATGGCTCCTGGAGTATCACTGTGGATTACAGAGAACTGAATAAGGTCATACCCCCTAGGCATGCTGCTGTCCCCTCTATTGCAGGCTTCATGGAGACCCTCAGCCATGAACTAGGAACATACCATTATGTGGGAGATCTTGCTAATGCTTTCTTTTTCATTGACATTGAGCAGGAAAGTCAGGAACAGTTTGCCTTCATGTGGGAAGGGCAGCAATGGACATTCACCGTCCTTCCACAGGGATACCTCCACAGCCCCACCATCTGTCATGGACTTGTAGCCCAGGACTTGGCTACATGGTAGAAACCGCCAACGGTGCGGCTGTACCATTATATTGATGATGTCATGCTCACGTCTGATTCTCTTTCAGATCTAGAAGGTGCAGCACCTAGACTGCTGCAACATCTACAAGAGAAAGGATGGGCTGTGAACAGTACCAAGGGTCAGGGACCTGGTCTGTCTGTCAAATTCTTGGGGGTCGTCTGGTTGGGTAAGACCAAAGTGATACCAGAAGCAGTTAAAGATAAAGTCCAGGACTTTCCTACCCCTACAGTTGTAGCATTGCTACAGGAGATTTTGGGTCTTCTAGGCTACTGGAGAGTGTTTATCCCACACTTGGCACAAATTCTGAAGCCCTTATACTGGCTGGTATGAAAGGGCGTCAGGTGGGACTGGGATGAGGCATGTGCATCTGCCTTTACTACAGCAAAACGGACAGTCAAGGCCATGCAGGCCTGAGTGTGATAGACCCATCAAGGCCCTGTGAGCTGGACGTTCATGTCACTGAAGGCGGTTATGGCTGGGGTCTCTGGCAGTGGCTTGAACGAGCTCGCCAACCTATTGGATTCTGGTCACAACTCTGGAAAGGGGCAGACGTATGATACACTTTGACAGAAAAACAACTGGCTGCTGTGTATCACGCCTTGCTGGCTACAGAACCCATCACTGGAATGGCCCTGATAAAGGTAATAACCACCTATCCCATCTTGGGGTGGGTACGAGACTGGACCCAAAAGCCAAGGAATGGCATGGCACAAACGCCCACACTGGCCAAGTGGGGTGCTTACCTACAGCAGTGTTGTGCCCTCTCTAATGGCCCCATGAGTGAAGAACTCCAACGCTTATTGGGGCCGGTGACATATACTAATGAAAAGCAGGAAGAACTTGCTTTTGAACCATTAGTAGCAGAGAGTCCCTATCGATAGGGAGGAGCCCCAATACCCGAAGATGCAAGGTACACAGACGGCTCCAGCCGTGGGCAGCCCCCAAAATGGAGGGTCATAGCTCTCCATCCTAAGACTGAGACAATATGGATGGAAGAGCAGCCAATGGGCAGAGTTGTGGGCCATGTGGCTTGTGATCAGCCAGGAGCCCTCCCCTATAGCTGTCTGCACTGACAGCTGGGCTGTCTATTGGGGCTTGACCCTGTAGCTACCAACCTGGTACCATGCCAACCGGCTGGTTGGTCACCAAACTTTTTGGGGGCAAGAATTGTGGCAAGACTTATGGGCCTGTGGTCAGACTAAAATAATTACGGTATACCATGTGACAGGTCACTTGCCACTGGTGGCATCCCCAGGAAATGATGAAGCAGATAAATTGGCCCAGATACGTTGGTTAGAAGAAAAGCCTGCCTCTGATGTAGCCCAATGGTTACATCACTGTCTGCAGGATGCGGGGCAGAAGACAAGGTGGGCTGTAGCCTATCGGTGGGGCTTGCCTTTGACATTTAAAGAAGTTAGTAGAGCCTGGCAGGAGTGTACTCCAAAAGAGACTTACATGGAGTTCCACAGCAACATGGGACAGCAGCTAAGGGGCCTATACTCCTCGTCAGGTGGCAGATAGACTATATTGGGCCTCTACCTGTGTCAGAAGGATATCGGTATGCCATGACTTGTGTGGACACAGCTACTAGACTTCTGGTTGCTTTTCCTACCCATTGTGCAGACCAGCAGATGACCAAAAGAGGCCTGGAGCGTCTCTTTGCTGCCTGTGGTGGACCACAGGTAATCGAGAGTGATCAGGGCACCTGTTTTACTGGACATACACTGCAAGAATGGGTGCGACAGCTGGGAATCAACCATTGTGGAAAGCAATATGAAGGTTCTTCAAAAAACTAAAAATAGAAATACCATCTGACCCGGAAATCCCACTCCTTGGAATTTACCAAAGAATACAACTTCTCATATTCAAAAAGACATATGTATCCCTATGTTTATCGCAGCACTATTTACAATAGCCAAGATATGGAAGCAACCTAAGTGTCCATCAGTAGATAAATGGATAAAGAAGATGTGGTACATATACACAATGGAATACTATTCAGCCATAAAAAAGAAACAAATTCTACCATTTGCAACAACATGGATGGAGCTGGAGGATATTATGCTCAGTGAAATAAGCCAGGCAGAGAAAGACAAGTGCCAAATGATTTCCCTCATTTGTGGACTACAACAACGAAGCAAAACTGAAGGAACAAAATAGCAGCAGACTCAGAGACTCCAAGAAGGAACTAGTGGTTACCAAAGGGGAGGGGTGAGGGGGGGTGGGTGGGGAGGGTGGGAGAAGGGGACTGAACAGTATTATGTTTAGTACACATAGTTTTGGAGTATCAAGGGGAAGACAGTGTAGCACAGAGAAGGCAAGTAGTGAATCTGTGGCATCTGACTACACTGATGGACAGTGACTGCACTGAGGTATGGGTGGGGACTTGATAATATGGGTAAATGTAGTAACCACATTGTTTTTTCATGTGAAACCTTCATAAGAGTGTATATCAATAATACCTTAATAAAAAAAACATAGGCAAAAATCTCTTGAATATAAACATAAGCAACTGTTTCCTGAACACATCTCCTTGGGTAAGGGAAACAAACGCAAAAATGAACAAGTGGAGAACAGATGGACCTAACAGACATCTGCAGAACTCTGCACCCCAAATAAATTATATTAAAAAAAAAACAATAAAATAAAAGCTAACATTTACTTTTATCCCTAGTTACTAAAGTAACATATGCTCACTATAACCTGGGAAAACACCTAAAAGCACAAAAGAGGAATATGAGACTCAGCGATTCTGACATCTAGTGGTAACCACCATCAACACCTTGTGTGAGCATTTCTGTGAAAGCAAAGATGTGCACCTTCCCGATTTATTCAGGCACAACATGCGTTCCGCTCACCCTAGACCTTCCAATCTCCCCTCTTGCCTGTTTTTCTACAACTCTTAGAGGCCTGGCCCAAGACCAATCCTTACTAGAATCTGGGGTGGGAACTGCTACCCCAGTTCCATGGATGAGGTAATGAGAATCAGGGCAAGTGTCTTGCTTAAGATCATCGAGCTTAATATTAAGGAGTAAGGCTGGGGTTTTGACTCACCTGTCTTCATGCAAAGCCTGTGTCTCCAGTCTCAATAAGCTTTCCATGCAGATTCCCTGCTCTCTTAAACCACCTCAAAGGGACTCTGCAGAGGTAAGAGGAATGACAGGTCTGAGTCAGGAAGGCCATTGAACTTAGGGTGAGTGGTGGGACCTCTTGGGCCAGTCCCTAAAGCAGGCCAGCCCTACCAGAGTCATTGGGTACCCGCCCTATCCACAGGACAGCTTCTCATGTTTTCCACCTAATCTCACAATCTCTTTGAGAAGGTAGATTGGGCGAATCTGAAGCGGTGGCCCCTTTTCAGAGTGAATCCCTTTAGGCTCACCAAACTGGGAAAATCCTGTCTTCTGAGAAGGAACAGTTGAACAGTTCCATTGGCAGCTGGTTGAGCTCAGAGAGGAGTGCCCCTTTCCCCTCAGCCGTGGGGAACCAGACCAGTCCAGGGGCTGCTTTGTAGCTAAAAGACAAGGTTGAGACCTGGTGCCTCCTGCAGGACGCAAGCGACCTTCCTTGAAGATACTATAGGCCTGGGCGATTTTGCACTTGAGCGGTTTGCAGCTTCCTCGCCTGTGTTGCAGGTTAGCGTGCAATGTAGACTCCATCCTAACAAGAGCTGGTCTCCAGTCCCGAATCAGGCGGGCTCCTTCGCCTATGGATTGGAGTCTGCACGCCAGGTGTCCCAGGTTGCAGGCACGATAGTCAAAGGGGAGGGGTGAGCAAAACGCTTCCGAGGCCCTCGGTGACAGACTACAGGGGCCGGCGGGATGACTACAGGACTACACCCAGGCTCCCGTAACCCCGAAGCTGCAGTTCCCCCACCTTCTGCAGATTAGTCCTAGCGCCCTCCCACGGGGACGCGGCTGGGCCCCGGCCCGGCTGCTCCACCGGGGGCTTTGGGGGCGGCTCCAGGTGCGAGGACCAAGGGGGCGGCGGGACCACAACAGCCCGGAGTCCGCTGGGCCGAGCCTCGCACCTTCCCGAGAGCAGTCCGGGAGCATCCACGAGTGCGGGAGGCTCTGAGCTCTCGCGTGGCCTGGGCGCAGACGCGTGGGTGTGGCTGGGCTGAAGACCAATCCGAGAAAGAGAAGCTGGGAGGAGGTACCGGACCCGGTGGGCGGCGATAATGTGCAGTGGGCGGGGAGCCGGTTGGCTGGGCGGGGCTTGGGCGGGGCCTCCCAGCTCGTTTGTCCAGCCCTGGGAATATCCACTAAAAGCTTTTCTTGCTGCCCTTTTATAGTTTGTGTATGATACCTCCGTTCGCTCCATTACTTCTTTAGGCTCTTAAAGTTTTAAATTTATTCTTCAATGGGTTGTATCTTTCAATTAGGGTAACTCTTAGACACTAAATATACACATATATTTCATTTTTCATTTCATTTCCCATTTATTATTGGGGAGTTCTGAGAGATAAGGGAAATGCTCGGACTTAAATCACAGATGTAAATCAGAGTATACGGCTGTTCAATAAAATGTCTTCTGGGGCTTGCTGCAAAAATAGGGGCCCAGGTGAGTTCCCCAAGCATTCCTAGTAGATAGCATCACGATCAGACAGGTTGAGACTCCACACAAAAGAGGTATGCATTTATTTCAGTCTGAGTTAGGGAGAAACCGTTCCTCTGGCTTCCTGTGCCTAAGTAAGGGGAATTTCAGCTAAGTGACGATACTGATCTCTCTGCATATACACACCCACACGTTTATTTGACTAGGGCTTTGGAAGAAGGAACTGAGTTTCTTGGGTTCACGCCATTTCTCTCTCCCTTTGCGAGTCTGCTGGACCCCAGAGAATGGTTATTTTGATCAGGCTGGGACAGTGCAGCAAACATCCACAGATGTGTGGTTGACCAGCTGTGCCATGCCTGAGTCACTTTGGCAAACTCATGGGTGAAATATCAGAAGGCCTCCTGGGGTGCATAGGGAAGCCACGATACACCAATCCAGCTTCTGTCATGAAGTTGGTATTTTCATCTCCGAGTCCTGTAACTGGTCTCAAACTCAGAAGGGAAATTAAGAGAGGTCAAAACAATTATCTCTGTGTCTGTCACCTTCCCATCCATGATTAAAACAAGTCCCAGGCAATTTTTAAAACAGAGGGGCTATCTTAAGCCCCTAGGCCCTCATCCAGGAGAAGGCAACAGTCAGGGGTGGGGAAATCCTATGATGGTGGGAGCTCTGACTCACATCCGTACAGGCCCACC
>JAVSCE010006224.1:0-59250 GCA_032199065.1 Smutsia gigantea
GAGGCAAACTCTCTCAACTTTCGTTTATCTGGAAATTGTTTAATCCCTCCATCATATTTAAATGATAATCGTGCTGGATACAATATTCTTGATTCGAGGCCCTTCTGTTTCATAACGTTAAATATATCATGCCATTCTCTTCTGGCCTGTAAGGTTTCTGTTGAGAAGTCTGATGATAGTCTGATGGGTTTTCCTTTGTAGGTGATCTTTTTTCTCTCTCTAGCTGCCTTTAATGCCCTGTCTTTATCTTTGATCTTTGCCATCTTAATTATTATGTGTCTTAGTGTTGTCTTCCTTGGGTCCCTTGTGTTGGGAGATCTATGAGCTTCAGTGGACTGCGAGACTACTTCCTTCCCCAGCGAGGGAAAGTTTTCAGCAATTATTTCTTCAAAGACACTTTCTATCCCTTTTTCTCTCTCTTCTTCCTCTGCTACTCCTATAATGCGAATATTGTTCCGTTTGGATTGGTCACACAGTTCTCTTAGTATTCTTTCATTCCTAGAAATCCTTTTATCTCTCTCTGCCTCAGCTGCTCTGTACTCCTGTTCTCTGTTTTCTATTCCATTAACAGTCTCTCGCATCTCATCCATTCTGCTCTTAAGCCCGTCGATCGCTTGTCTGATTTCTGTATTGTCTTTCCTCAGTTCCCTCACTTCCTCCCTCAGCTCTTGCACATTTCTCTGTAGGTCCATCAGCATGGTTATGACTTTTATTCTAAATTCTTTTCCAGGGAGGCTGTGCATTTCCATCCCTTCAGACTCCCTCTCTGGGGTTGTCTGGTTGATTTTGGTCTGAACCATATTCCTCTGTCTTTTCATGGCTGTATAATTTGGTCACTGATAGTTGCCACGTATGTCAGCTGGACTCTTTAAGACTTTAAAAAGAGAAGAAAAAAAAAGAGAAAAAAAAGAGAAAAAACGAAAAAAAAGAAAGAAAAGAAAAAACAAAAACAAAACAAAAAACAAAACAAAACAAAACAAAAAGCCCACCGGACGTAGATTCTGTGGGAATGCTCTAGGTGGCGCTATTGCCCCACTATTCCACAGCTGTGACTGTGCCGCTCCGCAGGGCCCTTTACGGCTCTGGCAGGGGTGGGAACGAATAGGAGGCTGTTGATCTCAGTGAGAAGTGTTAAGTATGGCTACGCTTCCTCAGTCACCAGCTAAGGCGTCTGAAACTCCCCAGGACTCCCAGCCTGCTGGGCTGAGTGTGCTGGGCGATCCGGCTCCTCCGCTGGGCTCCTGTCTCTTTAAGACCGCTGAAGAAAGCGCGCACTTTTTTTTTTTCCTTCCCGGGAGCCGGCTGCAAGCACCCTGGCGCGTTCCCCGCTCAGATCCTGCCCCTCTGTCTCTCCAATCTCCGCTGCACTGCGCAATGTGGGTCAGCGCTCCCCGCGCAGATCACCGGGGCTGGCTACTTCGCGGGGTGCACTTCCACTCCCTCCCGGCTCTGAATCCTCTCCTCCCGCCGGTGCGCTGGGGTGGGGGAGGGCTCGGGTCCCGCCGGGTCGCGGCTCCGTATCTTACCCGCCTCTTGGGGTGCCGAGTCCTCTCGGGTGTAGCTGCACGCTGTGCGCTTTCCTGTGTATTCTCGTCTCTCTTTTAGGAATAGATGTATTTTCTGTGTTTTCGTAGATAAATATAGTGTTGGGAGGAGATTTCTGCCGCCCTGCTCACACCGCCATGTTCCCGGAAGTCTGTGAAGATGAATTTTTTTAAACATGTCTTTAAAGAGGACCGTTTATGGTAATTTTTGCCTCGCATCTGGGGCTTATGGGAAGTCAGAGGTGGGTAGTGTTTGGGATGTGGTGGGATGGTTGAGTGTGGCTGCTCAAGTGCGGTCAGTATGGAAGAGTCAGCAGAGGGCCTCAGGTACTGCTGTGTTTAGGAAACACTTGATGAAAAGCTCCTTCAGCGGGAGAGGGGAGAGGGCTTGAGGGGGCCCGCTCAGCTAACCACCCAGACTGGTTGCTTGTGCTTGGATCTTGGCTGCTGTTAGAAGTCTTCCACCCCCACCATGAAAAGGTAGAAAATGCAAGCCTCAGGCACAGGCTGTTGGCTTCTTTCCCATTTTAGGAAGATATGAACACTCTAAACGGGGAGATTTCAGACTTATTCAAGACCCATGAGAGATATTTAGAATCTTAATTGAGTAGCAGTGAAGGCTTTGTAAATCCTTAGTTTTTTAAATCACATAAATCATCATGTTTGTCATTGCTTGTTTGATTTTCTCTCTCCCTTATTAGATTGTTTTCACTGGGAGGGCAGGGACCTTGTCTGTCTTGACTGTAGTTTCCTGCATCCTATATGGTGCCTGGCTTCTGGCTGGAACAGTCTTCATGGGAAGAATGGACTTCATTAAGGTTTGGAAAATACATCAAAGCTCAAAGAAGACAGTAAAATATCACCCATAATCAGACTACTCTTGGTTGACTGCTGTTGTGTATTTCCTTGTACATCTTTTCAGTCTTTTTTCTATGCATTCCCCATGCTCAACACAACTACTGATAGATATGTTTTCCCCTCCCAGAGCAGGATCCTCATGAATAAGTTTTTCACTTTTTAGTTCTTACAATTTTTTAATTTGTAAAATTCCTTGGCAAATTGCAATATAACATAATGGATACTGGTCTGTGATTTGAGCCTTATATTTCTAAGAAACGCGTGAAGAACATCAGGATGCTAAGTCTGAGGATGGAAGGTGTGGAAGGGATAATAAAATTTCATGCTCTTTTTATATTGTTCCTTTTGGATCCCAGCAGAACACGTGCACTACATCTTCTGTCGGTGTACATACAATTCATTTTCTAGCCTTGAAACTGATTGCACTGGGGAGCAAACATACTTTTCCTGGGCTAAGATGGGAATATGATTTGGGGAAAAAAGGGGTGAGGTATTGCCCAGACTAACTTACACTATAGAAACAATTCAGTCCTCTCCTAATTCTGTTTGCTAGAAGCTCAGGGAGTTTCTGCGGACACACAAGCTCCCTGCTTAGGCCGACGCCATGGCCCAGGCAGTACTTGGAAGTCTCTGGTTGCTCCTAACTTGGCCTTAAGTTTGACTGTGACCCACGTCAGAGCACTTGCCTATCAGAACTGCTGCCACTCTTTGGTGGTGCTGACAGTAGCCATGCCGGCCAGTTTCCAGAGGCCACCTGAGTATTGCTCAGAACTTACAGACCAGGTTGACCTGGGAAAGTCAACCATCTCTCACACTGTCTCTGGGATCACTGCCTTCAGCCCCCTGAGACAGCAAGCAGCCTCCTGCTTGTCTCAACAGCCAGAGTAAGAGACTGTTCAGATCCCTCCAGGGGTATTTTTAGTGCTGCTCATCTTCAGGGTTTAGCTGCTTTTGCAAATGAATAATCCAGATAACTAAGTTTCAGGCCTTTTGCTTCTTTTCTTGCCCTTGCTGGACCCAGAAGCAGAGAACTTTGAGTCACTGTGTCTGTCCAGATAGCTGTCCTGGGCATGGGGACCTCCTCTCATCTGATAAGAAAAGCTGGGAGGTGTACTTAGATTCTGCATGAAAAAAGCTCTATCATTATCATCATCTTTTTAGAAGGAAATGTTGAGCAGTTGAACCTGGCAGTTCTTAATTTTATGAATGACTTGTGTAGTTGTTTTCCCCCTCACCCAGTCTGTGTCCTTTTTCCTTTCTCTCCTCTCCCTCCCCCTTCTTGCTGGACTAAGAGAGGGTCCTCACCTTGATCATTTTAAAACACATTCTCCTACACATGTCATTGTTCTTTTTAATAGAATCTGCCACAACCATTCTGTGCAGAGCCCTTCGTTTTCACATTATCATCTCATTGTCTATCCCGAGTGTTATGGCCTTACTACGACTTCCTAACTAATCAGCTATTTCAACTTTCATTCCATAAGCTTTATGTCTGAGTGTAATTAAATGAGCATTAAGTCTTTTTTTTTTTTTTACTAGCAAAGCCTGAAAGTTCTGGTATTACAGTAATAAGTGTGAAGTGAATTTTGAATGGCATTTATATCTGTTCATGGGCTCTAAATGTTTGATTTGCATAACTAGTTAAAATGATATCAGAGCAGCATATTGATTTAATTCCATCTCAGAAAACTGTTAATTAATAATGATAATAAATGTGTCAGTCCTTTATTATCTGCTTTGAATTGGTGATGATAGCTATATTAATACCACTTCAGTAATAGACCTCTGCTGGCTATTGTTGGCAAAGCTTTCAAGGCCTGAATCACCTGCAATCAGAATTTAGAAAATTTATTGCAGATCAGTTTTAAAAAGAGCAGCCATTCCATCATATGTGTAATTTTATTAACACCTGCATTTTAATTTAACATTTTATTTACATAAATCATTGTGATCCGAAACTTCGGGAAGGTTTTAAATAAAAGCACTATTTCATTTTTATGGCCCGAGTTAAAAGTTGTCTGACTGAAGGACTGGGTCCAGGATGATCCCTTTCTGCAGGGTTGGCAAGCTCGTGGCCCCTCCTGCTGCATTTCCTCCTGGCTGGGCTGGCCACGCTGTGGCTCATCATTAAGAGGGAATCTACTAGTCCTGTTGTAGCACACAGGGGCTTGGGTGTGTGCGAATAGTGGGGTTGTCAGTGTTGCAGGGGACATCCTTTCCTCCCTACCCTTTCAAAGACTACAAGAGTTTGAGAGGCCGTTCTTACGTATCAGGCTTTTGGGAGCAATGTGAACACCAAGATCCAAGATGGCTTTTTCACAGTGGCTTTCTGAAAGCAAAGATAACATGGGTAGTTATCCTGCAGTAGCTAGCCATTTCCCCAGCTTGAGAGCTCGAGGGCCCCATAATGCTGAATTTGCTGAAAAGATGTCAAGAGTCCTAAGAAGAAATCTTCTGTGCCGCTCTCAGTGGCTTAATCTCTGTCACATCCAATAGCTATGACTGTTGATGAATGTATGTTGAAAATTTTATAATCTTCCCTGAGCCTTAGTTGCTTTATCTATAAAATAGATGACTGATAGGATTAAATGAGATTTTATAAACACACTCATGTATATCATAGTGTTTTGCTCCCAAAAGATAATTGGTAGTCCTTCTCTTCCTCTTCCTTGTAAGTCATGAGCACACACTGACCATTTCTTGTCCATCCACAGGCTGAATAAAGACGTGAGCAGCCACCTTACTTGGAGTCAGCAGTTTTGTAGCTATTAGGTCTATGTCAGGGAGCCTGAGGAAGCAAGTTTTTTTCTCTCCTAGGCCCTACCCGGGAGTAACACGCTGTTGACATGGGGTCTGCTTCCCTATCAGTCCTTCATGTTTGGTTCCTATCTATGGATGTAAATGATTGTTGCTTATTTAGAATCTGCAAAAGAACTTCTCCTGCCTCAGATCCAGGCTTGAACTTGCCTTTACCTTTTGATCCTCCTTCCAGCCTTGACTAGGAGAACAGATTTCTAGGAACTATACCCTGTTATTACAGAATCTCCTCATTGTTTGTAACTCAATTGGCCCAGAGAGTTGGTGACATGCCCCAAGATCTCATAATCTCTCACTGTGTCATTCAGGCATTCCTTCTGTACCTCCTACCAGTTCACTCAGATAGCTCGTGGAACCTCAGTGCAACCTGAAGAAGGAGCTCTGGTCCTCTCTTGAGATGTCTATCCCTTTCAGTTTCTGCTCATGACTTTCTTTTTTGTATTCAGGCTCCACCAGCCACCAAGCCTTGTGGTGCCCCTCCTTCCACTGTCTTAAGAGTGGAGCCTTGGCTTTTAGAACAGCTCCCCAAGTCTCCCTTCAGACTGCCCTGTCCCCAGTCCTTTCCATTTCTTCATGGGAAAAAACGCACCCTTTGTTTGAGCCTGTGATAGATTAGCACAGCTTGGAAGGAGTGCTGGCTTTCCAGACTCCTGTGGGTGTGTCTCCAGATGAACGTTCCTCCCCTGACTTTGATTTCTCTCTCAGCGAAAGGGGGTGTAATTCGCTTTGACATTGCTGGCCATCAGCGCCACACTGAAATGGGCCTTCTTTGACTCGAAGTGACAGCCCTTGGCCCCTGTGACATTGTTTCCATAGATTTGCAATGAAACAGTTATATATTTTGCAAAATAGAGTGATCTCCTACAACTGGCATTGATGTGGTTTTTGCTGTGGTCTTCTGAGGGTAAAGCTGTTTCCATGGACCCACCCAAATCTGATTCCCCTTATTCTGGTATCTGGACACATTGCTCTTAGGCTGCCTGGGATGATGATTTTGTTTGTTTGTTTAATCCGTGTCAGACACCATGACGGGTTCTGTCCTTGTATGGACTCTTCCCGGTATTCTTTTGGTCCCTGATATCCCAAGGCATTTGCCACCCATGAGCAACCTTTACACTTCTGCTCTCCCACATCACAGCAGCGGTCAGTGTCCTAGAGAAGAGAGAGCTTGGTGCCTTCCCCTGGCAGGTTAGTTACTCTGGTGCCTTTTACACCTAGAGGCAGGCTGAGATACAATTAGAGGGAATATCAGCCT
The DNA here is from genome assembly GCA_032199065.1 of Smutsia gigantea. Lineage (NCBI taxonomy): Eukaryota > Metazoa > Chordata > Mammalia > Pholidota > Manidae > Smutsia > Smutsia gigantea. Next base: position 6,475 of record JAVSCE010006224.1, read on the forward strand.
CTTCAACCTTTGTCCAAGATGAGAAATCTTTGGAGAAAACTGTTAGGGGGAGGAATTGGGCTGTGTGCTGGTGGTCTTCACTTTCAGAGAAGCTTAAATTACAATCTGGTTCTCAGCCTTTTGTGAAAATACTTGGAAAATAAGGATGTTTCATCATCCCATCTAAAAAGAAGAGGGGCTTTTTGTGGTATCTTTATTTTTTTCTTAGAAGGCTCTAACCTTTGGACTTTGACATTACCATCTTAAGCTAGCCAAGATTGAGTTATTAGGAATGACTTTACTAATAAACTCCTAGACTTACCAGAAAGTATAACATCTATAGAAATATTGTAAGCTTGTACCCTTCAGACTCTCACTCAAGTGTTAAAATGTGCTGGGGAATTAAAAAAAGGTTAGTTTTTTTTTTTTTTTTTTGCCACAAGCTATGTCTTGTGGGGAGGGAACCAGGTTGCCTTTCTATCTGGTGTAGGGGGAGCCTGTGTATCCCCAAGCATAGACCCGCTGAAGGGGTCCCTATAGAGAAAGACTTTTTTTCCTGCCAAGAATCTTTTCTCCTGGTATCACAAGGTCAGGCAGCATTTCCCCCTCAAGATGTCTGGGTTGGGCTTTTCCTTGTCATTGACTCTGCTGGTGAGAATTTTCTGAATAACTGCATCTGACCCTGGCTCCTCCCTGAGGTTTGGGGGAGGGGTCCCGGGAGAGTGGATTCCTGGCAGAAGATGTGGTGAGCGGTTGAGCATGTGTTTGAGAGGAGATGGGTTCTCAGGCTCTGGGGTTTTCTGGAGCAGTCTCCCAAGGCATCGAGACTTTTTGAAAAAAATTAGGACCAAACTTTTCACAGTGAGGGCTCTTCTTCTCACTCTACGTATACACATTCTTTTAGATTCTGGCCTGGCTCTTTGTCTCTGGTGGCCACAAGCTGTGTGGCCCAACTTTCTAAAGTTGGGAGAGAAGACATTCCAATTTAGAGCCCGTGTTTAGAAGCCTAGGAACAAGAATTGGGGAGGTTGACTTGTGAATTTTGGTTGAGGTAGGTGACCTACTGCATAGGTGTACAAGTTGCTACGGCAGGAGAGGATTGGGTTTTAAACACCTTCTTTGATGGAGTTTGTCTGAGTGTCTTTCTTCCCACTCCTACCCACCCCTGTGTGGGTCTGTGTGGGTTTGTATTCTTTAGCCCCAGCTGTTTGTGATATTTCACTGTCAAATACATAATTAACAATTTTGTAAGCCAAGTTTAGTGATGTTTTTATATTCATGCACTGAATGTCTTTTCTGTCTTAAACCAGTTACGTCTTTTTTAACATTGCCCACCCTCTTCTTGCCCCCATGGCCCCCCAACAAAACCTGCTTCCAGAAAATTTGTCATCCTAACATCTTTCCAAAGAGTGAACTGTATCAGAGTGGACTTGGGAAACTGTATCAGAGTGGACTTGGGAATACAGATGTGGATTGTGGTGTGGAATTGCTTTGGAATTTGAAACTGGTTGTGTAGACTGAGTTGATGATGGATCCAGTTGTGAATAATTTTTTTGAAACAGATGATGTCAGTGGCAGTTTTATGACTAGGATTTTGACAGATCAGTGTAAGTTGCTGGAATATAAGTGAGAAAGCAAGTCACAACTAAGGGTTGAGTCAATAAAATAAAACCAAGGAGTTAAAAAAAATTAGGAGAGATCTATTTACATGTTTTCTTTGAAAGCACCTATTACAGTAGATTCTCACAAAGGATGATATTTCAAGCATTCTTTTCTCTTCCAATCCTAGGACATTTATTAATATAAATGATCATATAGGGTCAATGTAGAAAACCGAATCGTCTTAGTAGAATTCAAAATTTATTTCTGATAAAATATTTCCAATAAACTAGTATTATGCAGAGATTTCACATGATTGAAGCTCTACCTCACATCAGAATCAAATGTCCTCTGTAGTGGTCCAATATTAGAGAACTTCTGGTCTGAGACAAGAGAGCTCACTTCTGTTATTTGAATTCTTAAATCCTGGGAGATCTCATGTACACATTGCTGGCCATTCTTGGGCTGAATCTGACCATCACGCATTCTATTTTGGCTTGCCCTACGTTCAAAATTAAAAAAAATTAATTGCACATCTTTGAAGAACTGGAAGGTTTCACCAGAAAATCTTTATCTCTGGCCTTTCTTGAAAATATGGCAAGATGAGGCCCATACTCCTGCATGTAACATGGGGCCAGAGTAGAGTGGCAACTGCTGCCTTCAGACAGTGGTCTCACTGGTAGACTAGCCAAGTCCTCTCTTGGTTCAGTGTCTGCACTTATGCTACCTGTCTGGCCCTGTGGCCATCTGTGTTTGCAGTCACTGTCTTAGTTAATGAAGTAGGATAAGAAATAGAAAACAGAGGTATGAATAATGAAAAGGGAGAGAGAAAAGTATCATTTTTGAGTGAAGGGAATACTGATCTGGAAAACTCAACAGAATCAACTGACAAACTATTAAACTAATTATAGAAAGTAGTCAAAATATATAGAAAAATACATAGAGCAAAATGGAAGGGAAAAGGGACCTTATTTACAGTTAATAGCAGCAATAAAATGCCTACAAATTAATTTAGTAAGAAGTAATGCAGGACTTCTAAGAAGAAAACTACAAAGCCTTACTGAAGAGCCTCAAGGAAGATGAATAAATGAAGAAAATTACCACATTCCCAAGTAGTTTAAATGTATTAAATTGAAAGCCCGTGAAAAGGTAGCCTTCCCATTTTCAGAGTCGATGAGACTCCTTGCCCCCTTTTTGAGAGAAATGTGAGAAGTTGCCAGATTGTTTTGCTCTGGGTGCTTGAGAGATTGGACCAGTTTGGGGTGGTTCCCAGCCAAGAGGGAATGCAGGCTCTGGTGATCTTTGCGCACCGCTAGTGTTTCCTGTTAGGACACCCAGTGACTGAGAGAGGGTAGGCGGGATTTTAGTTGTACCCGAGGAGCTCTCTGCCTCAGTCATGCTTATTTGCTTAGGAGCCGGCCTCTGAGGTGTGCCTGAGTGTCAGACAGCAGGGTCTGGCCTTTCCCATTGGATGATGGCCTTGTTTCCCTCGCTTCCCTTCTATTTCCTAACTGAGGAATTGGGTCTCTCCACTGCTGGGTTGTTTCCATTTTCAAAGTCTTTCAGTTCAGTTTTCTGAGGGATCGGAGTCTTCTCTCTGTTCCCCACTGCAACAGGATTCAAGGTTCTGGCCTTAAAAAAAGGGCCAGGAGAGCCTAATTTCTGTCTATAATTAATTAAGGCCACCACCAGCACCTACAAGAAAAGAGAAGAATGGGCCCCTAATGGGATGTTTTTGGTTCAATAATTGTAAGAACTGACAAAAAAAAAAGGCATTGAATTTAAAGGACTAAAAGTTGGACATTCTTGACACTTAATAGGACATCCCACACTGCTTTTTCTGATTAAAGTATTTGTGTTCAAACTCCTGCCCCCACATGTTGTCAAGGTCATGATTTTTCCTATCTCTCTTCAATGTTTGGTTTGCATTGCGTTGTTATTTTCTGAGAAACCCATGGGTTGTGGTTGTGGGCTTGTGTTGCACTTGGTTTACTCATTTTTTGAGAAGCAGTGTCCAAAGTTGCAGTAGGTGACACTGGAGTGGAAGGTACTTGTGCTTGAGATTTGTCAGATCTCTGCCCATAAGAAAACCACCTTATTTGAGAAATTCAAGGTTCATTGAAGATTTTTAAACTGAACCAAAAATATTTTAATGTATTTGTTGATTAATCCATTGTAAAACTGAAATAACTCAGGATTTTTTTTGTATCCATCTACCTACTTACCTATTTCTAGGCTTAGGAAAAAGAATTGAAGGAAATGCATAAAAATGTGAACTTTTGTTATTTCTGGGAGGGAAGCTTGCATGGAGCTTAAGCAGTAAGCTTTGGATTCAGACTTGGGTTCAGATTCTGGTGCTGTCACTTAGGAATGGTGTGATGATGTCATCTTGAGCACATTAACAATTTAAGCCTCATGACCTATATAAAATAATTGTGAGAATTAGATAATGTAACAGCACACTGCTGGCATATAGTAATTTCTCAGTAAAATATTAGCTGTTTATGTTATGGGCAGCAGGATTATAGGTGATTTTACTTGCTTTTTAAATTTTTTATGAACTATATTAAGCTTTGCTTGGATAAAAATTATATGTAGAATTGAAAAATGGACATAGTGATTTTTTAAAAATTAAGTAATAAAAATCCAGTCAGGGACCTTAGCCGTGCTGTCTCTGGGTGATAATCCCAGAGCACAACCTTCGCCACCTGCAGTTGAGCCAGTGTCCGAGGTCACACTGCTCACAGTCTGCCCAGAACCTCTAGCTCTCCCTTTCTTCTAAGACCAGAAACAGCAAGCCTTTTCTGGTTTTTAACTTGTTTACTGGGGACCTATAAAACATCCAGACAGTCCAAACTACAAACACTAACAAAACATAACCAACCAAAAACAGTTAAATAAAGAGGAAGTATCTAACACCTATTGGGTACTTATGCTACATTTCAGTTCTATTTGCACTAACTCATTTACTTTTCCTTGGGAGGAACTATTTTGCCTATTATATATAGTGGAGGAGACAGATTCTTAGTTAACCTGAGTTTCTACAGAAAGAAGCTGGTAGGGTAGAGATTTGAACCCAGATTTCAAAGATTGCAAAGTTCACTGGTAGGTTGTACAGTTTATTTTGGTGTCAGGGCCAGGACTTAAATTGATTTAGTCCACCTTTGTGTATGACTGATCACTCTTTGTAGTCAGCTTTTGTTCTGATTGGTTCATGCTCACACTGTTAAATATTGTGACTACTACCCCTGGTCACAGAAAGTTGTTAGCTTGCAGGAAGCCAGATACAGTTTATTTGGGAACCATTAATAGTAAATAAGTAGAAAAATGGAGACAAGGAGAGGGAGAGAGATAGAGGAGAGGAGGAAGCACAGAAGTAGCAGTAGAAATAAGAGAGAAAGTGTACAGAATAAAGAGGACATGGGGGACATTATTTGCATCAGGAGGTCAGTCTCTTAAAGGCCATCCTCCCAGAAGGCATGTGTAGCATGTGGCTCTTAGTTTCTCAGATTGCCACACCAGCACCTGAGCTACAGAGATACTCAGCCTTCCTTGGAAAATGGTGTGAGGGCAAACCTGAGTTGTTGCATTCCTAAGCTTTCAGAGAACACAGGGTTTTTTGTTGTTGTTGTTTTGTTTTTTAATTTATTTTACACTGAGCAAGGCAATGCCTCTCACACACTGATTCCTCCTTTCCCTCTGGGTCTCAGCTGTCTTCCTAGTAGGAAGCTGTCCGGAGTGGAGTGTGGCACTGTTAACTATCAGGGGTGACCAGCCCATCTGGCTGGAACCCTGGGCACTGGAAGTGCCTGACAGCAACCCCATTTGTGTCCTGTGCAGAGAGCACCCTCATCCTCTCTCGTTAAGAGGAATGTTACCCCAAAACACCAGGAACACTGACAACCAGAGACCCTCAAACAGCTTCTTTTGGATCTCATCCTTCATTAAGACAGCATCAGGAGTGGTAGTTCCCTAGTCCTTTTTTCTTTTTATAAGCTTTAAAACTACTTTTCCAAGATTTCTTCCATTGAGCCCCAAGAGAGGGAACAGATCAAAGAGAATTTACTTTGAAAAAGAATGAGTGGGAAGCTTGAATCCTACCTGTTTACTTAGGGAATACACTAATCTCATCCTAGGGTGCCTAGGAACACAGTTTGGGAACTGTTCAGGGCAGAAGACAGTTTTAATCATGTATGATTTCTCTTGTTTTTTTTTTTTTACTGATGCTTTAACCAAATGGCTTCTATAGGAAACTTTGTTTCCTAGGCCTCCTTCTCAGATGGTTTGCAGCGTAATAGGCAAAGGGTTAAGAATAGCATCAAAAATTAAACCAAACCCAACTCAGGACAATTTGTAAAACAAATGGCTTTGGAGAAGGGAATGTGACATTGTATAATGACTTCTTGGAAAATTTGTTACTTTTTTCCTTTGTCTCCATTCTTCTCTCCCTCTTCTTCCCCCACCATGTATTTGATTTGATGAAACCGTTAGTGATGTCCGGCATATATTTTACTGTTCACTGTGTTGTTGTACTTTAGCAATTTATAACTATGATCAATGTTGTGACCTTAGGGAAATTGCTTATATAATTATAGAAAGTTTACAGTTGTAAGACAAGGAATGGGGAAAATATATCACTGTAAAATATAAATATGTTTAAATTACATTTAGGATTTGGAATAGTTCCTTGCTTGTGTTTTACAGAGTAATCTGTGATTTAAATCAGGTTTAGTTGTGTTTTTTCCCCCTTAAATTGGGTATTATAAATCAAGAGTAGATGCTGGGTATAGCACACAAGAGGATTTCTTATACATTTTAATGTTGCATAAGTAAGAAATACCAGTAGTTCAGCAGTAAAATTGCAAATGTAAGCAAAAGTGAAGATTTTTCCAAATTTAACTAGGTTGCATTTGTTTAGTAAACTCTAGCAATAATTTACTGTTTTATTACGTTTGCCTTTGAGATCAAGGCTGACTTTTTTGTTCCCTTTCTTAAGCAAGAAAAGGGAGGTACATTACTATAATTGCTTGGAGCTAGAGAAAAACGAGATTACCATTTTGCTTTCTCCACCTGTGATACATAAACTTAAGGAGCAGGAGGGGAGGATGGAAGATTTACTAGGATTAAATGTGTTTGTGGCTGTATGAGTCATACAAGCAGGACATTCTTTTCTTTTTTTGTTTGGGTCAGGGTTTCCATTTTTGCCATCTGTGGTGAGACGAAGTCATTTCTGTGTGAAAAGAAGGAAAGTACGTTTGGCCCCGTTTTGCACGTGTAAGCTGCTGGTCAGGGTGGAGGTTGAGGAGCCAGGGTAGCTAATACAGTTCAGTTGTGAATGGACACATGTCTTTGTTCAGACTCTTGCAGGGTCTCTGGAAGACAGGTAGGTTTCATTCAGAAAACCTCTGTTACGCAGTGTGGGTGAGTTTCAGTCCAGAGAGAGGTGCTGAGTGCTCAGAGCTGATGCCGGCGCTGGAAGGCAGCCAGGCCGAGGGAAGGACTCCCTGTCAGCTGTGCGGCTTGGTGTGCGGCGTCCCCGATGTGCTGATTGTTGCCCACCACCCCTCTCCCTGCCATGTGCTTCAGATGGTTAGCATGGACCCCGGCTTAGTTTACCTGTGGTTTGAGAGAAGTGAACTCTGGGACTGGGTTGAATGATGTTGATTAATAGGCGCGAGAGGGTGAGAGACTCCAGGGCCAAGCAGTAGGTCCATCTTGGTGGCATCTGATGTGGATTGGCTTTGTCCTGCACGGCTGTGCTCGGAGAGCGGACATTAAGATTAAGTGATGCTGTCGTGTTGAGGAGCACGGCAGTGCATCATTCTGGGAAGAGACAGCTGGGGTGGTTAATCCTTCATCACCAAGGGAGCACTGCCAGCAGAAAGACATACAGCCAAAGATAACCCTCCCTGACTCGTGCTGAAGATCAGAAAACTTTGAATTCACATCCATCTGCTTAGTCTGGGGTGAAGATGAAAGATAGGCAGAATAGGAAATAAAAAACCCCTAAGGGATTAATCTTAGGCATGGTATGTAGCCCACAGAGTGAACAGGCAGGAGAGAAACTTCTGTGTGGCGTTGAAAAGGGAATGAAAGGTACTCGGTTTCAGAGCAGCATCTTCAAGGAAAATTAAACGGTACACACTCATTTTTCTGCTGAGTTGCTATCACTTCATCCCCAAATGCTGTTTTCCCCCCATTAGATCTTCTCCAGGTTTTTTTCGTTTTTTAAAAGGAGGTACTCTTAGTTCTGTATTTGTAGACAAAGCATGCCGGCAGGGAACGCTGGAAATACCTAACCAGTAGAAAGAAGAGCCTTCTGTTTTCTCCTCTCCCTGTGTGATTTTAGTAGGATAGTCACAGAGTCTGTGTGTGTGTGTGCATGTCTGTGTGTCTGTCTGAGTGGGGATCTGAAATTCTCTTGCTGTGAATATTTCTGAACAGCTGCAATGATTTTATATATCACGTGTAATCGAATTATGCACTGTTGCCATACCAAAGTGATGTGCATGGGGAAAATAAATCAGGGAGGGAGATAAATTAGGCCTCTCTCCCATCTGCAGCCTCTGTGTTAGCCCAGCAGTCAGGCTGGAGAATGTCTGCTACAAGGTGGAGATGTCAGGGAGAGAGAAGTGACTCGATCTGTCCTCAAATGACTTTCTGTGTTGAGTTCAAAGGGAAGCTTTGCTTTGTTTTGTTTTAAACCTTTCAGTGATATTTTAGTCCTTTTCCCTCTCCAGTTTGGTATTTGAGAGGCTACGTGAGGGGTTCACAATTTGGGGCCTGGGCCGTTTGCAATGATGTGCAAAAGTAGAAGATTCTTCTTCTGCCAGGCTCAACATCACTTGGGCGTCACTGCATGGTGCCCCTTATGAGGACCTGAATGGAGAAGGCATGAGACAGCAGAACAGAAACATTTAAGCTAGTTGAGGAAGTAGAGGTAAAAAGAACAATGTACTGAGAGCCACACACCTGGGTTCCTGCTAAGCTCTGTGTACATGGACAAGTCCCTTTACCTCTCTGAGTGTGTGACAAACGAAAAACAGAAGGTGACTTGCATAAGAGAGGAGAAAGGGCTGGTGTACCCTTGGGAGGTTAAATAGAGAAAAAGTTCTATATTTATGGTCAGATGATGGGGAGAGAAGCCACCAGTCCTCGTCTATCTGCTTGGGAAGGCATCCTACAGAAGACAACAATATGCATGGTGAATTCACATCGCGGAGTGTCCAGGGTGGTCCTGATTTTGAAAAGAAATGCAATGTATTGATAAGTGTATTTGTGAGTATACCATATATATGTTATTAAAGTTTATTTTAAAGATGTTTTAAAGTTTATTTTCAAGTTACACTTTATTTTAAAGTTTTGGTTTTTATTTGCAATAAGAACAATTCATTAAATGGCTAAGTGTGATTCAGTGGTAATGCCTTTGTAAGACTTCATTTAAATGAATGTACAAAAAAAGAGAAGTACCTCTTGCCAAACCATGAAGTTTCATTTTGCATCCAGAAAAAAGTTACAGCAAATCTGGGGAGAAAGTGTATTGTATCTGTAATTCCTGACATGCCAAACTTGAGGTGAATGATGATTTTCATCCATCAAGGAGGAGCTGATCTGAAGATCTTTCTTCTTGAAAGTCCATTGCATTGGGTTCCCTTGACTGAGAAGATGGTGAAGAAGCTGAGATTATTAGCAGATTCATTCCCAGGAAGAGAGGAGGGTGAATATGGAATTATGCCTTGGAGTGGAGGGTCACGCAGGAGGACTTGAGAAGAATAAGACTCTAGTTGTCTTCGTCTGTTTGAATCTGTTGCAAATCCTAAATCTGCTCAGCCTAAGACATTTCCCTGCCTGATTATCCAGACTTGAGTCACCCGCCCAAGTGGCCAGAAGCCCAGGTGAGGGGATTGTTGATGCTCTCCAAGGTTGAAGTAAAATGGAATTTGTGGGAGATGTGATATAAGAGCCTCCATTTGGGGCAGTGATTGCTTTTCAGGGAATTTTATACTTGGGAACAAATCACTGGGCCAGTGAATGTCAGTGACTGCTGGGTGGTACATTTATTTTTTCTGTTTGGGTGCCCAAATGCCCAGGTTTTGCTGTTTCTAGTGAGTGTAGGGTTTCTGTTGTGTGATCCTTTGGGAGATTTGATTCCTCTTAAGGGCAGTGGAAACCTCTGCTTATTTCCTGTGCATCCAATGAGGTTTGGCTAAACTTTTCCCAGTTGCTACCTTATTACCTGCTACTGGTGTGATGAGTTGGTGTGTGTGGCACAGGTATACTTTGCTTTATGCAGGCGTCACAGTGGAGGAGTGGCGCAGGAGAAGTAGTGCTGAACGTAGAATCAGCAGGCGGGGTTTAGTGCTGACTTGGCCCTTGCTTCCCCAGGTTTCCCAATGTTCCTGTTATCTGTCACTGTGTTACTCAAAATGTAGAGGCTTGAAATGACCATTTTCTTATGCTCACAGAGTCTATGGGTCAGAAATTCAGACAGGACACGATGGAGAGGGTTGTCTCTGGGCCACAAACCTGGAGCTTCCCCTGGAAAGACTCAAAGGCTGGGGGTCAGAGTCACTTAACACTTCGGGCTGGAATCATCTGAAAGCCTTGTGTCTGGCAACCGGGCTGGGATGACGCGAAGACTGGAACTGCTCACTAGAGCCCCAGTATGTGCCTTCTTCATGTGGCTTGGCTTTATGTGGGGCTGATTCAGAGGGTAGTTGGATTTCTTGCATGGCAGCTCAGGGCTCTAAGCTCAAGTATTCCACGGAAGAGATGGAAACAGCATCACATGTATGACCTAGCCTCAGAAGTCCCATGGTGTGCCTTCCATACACTCTGTTGGTGAAAGCAACACAAGTCTGCCCAGATCCAAGGGGAGGGTAATTAGTCTACCACTTGAAGAAATAGCAAGGTCACGTTCTAGAAGAGTATATTTGGATGGGAGACATGCTGCCATCCTTGGAACATACGACACACCCAGGTTTCTTTTCTGTGAATGGCTAAGGATGGGCTAGGGCTAGAATTAGTTGGTAAGACCTCTTCCAACATTAAAATTATGTGATTCTTTAAAATGAAAATCCACTTTTCTTTTAAAAATGGTAATTTACAAAGCGATGATTGGTTTTATTAGAGACTCTACTTTAGGATGCCTTTAAATAGATAGGTACCCTAGTACAGTCTAAAATAATCTCTTATGCAACGTGAAAAACACTGATATGAGGGATGCAGGTCCTGTTTTTTAACTCTAAGTTATTCCAGCCAAATTTTATGCTGCAGTGATTCCTTTTTAGTCCAGCCTTATTTCTTGTGGCTTGAGGGTAATTTGGTGGCATACTAACGTCCCACCAGGATTGCCTGAGCATTCCTTTGGATATGAGTTTGGTGTTTAACATACAGGACTTGGGGTTAGAACCTAAACTGGGGAACTGGGAAGTGATTGGATTTTGAAGTAGGACCTGTGAACACTTACAGTTTATCATCTTATCCCGATTAGGATGGAGCAGATGGTCAACTTTGGGAGAAAGCTTTCTCTTTGCTTGGGGAGAAGGTTAAATTGTCAGCTTTGGCAGTGCTACAGACCTGATATCAGACGTGAGGTCTGAAGGAAAGTGGCCATGGGGCAGCCGCCCCCAAGGCGGCATCACAATTAAGAAGAGAAGGGGTTAATACACTGACTAATGTTTCAGTTTACAGGCACTGGCCCTTCTCTTTGTTCTGTTTTATCATACACATTCATCACGTTCAACCTGGCAACCCAACCAAATAGCTATTTAAGTTGTAAAAATGAATCATAGCACAATTTCATGAACTGTGTGATATAACTGAATCTAATCACATTATACAATAAGGCCTTTGCCAGCCTGGTATACCTGGTTCTGGACTTGCTCAGAATAAGTAAAAAAAAAAAAAACCAAACAAACCAGCTCCATTAAATATAATAACAGTAGGGTGGTTGAGCTGGTCGGGTTGTGAGTCCAGCGAAGGAAGCATCCAGATATATCACACTGGACCATGGTGACCTTCCAAGCGAGCTGGCCCCTGAAAAGCCTACAAATCATGTTGGCCATCTTCTGTCCTCTGCATTCAGCCAGCCAGTTCCCTAGTTTATTATGTAAATAGCCAAAGAGGTCCTGGGGTGAGGATGTAAACCTCATAAATGGGAGTTGCAAAGAAGGGCTGTCCAGTTCCCTTCCACAGAATTCCAGAGCTTATTTCCTTTGCACTGATGGAAAAGATGAATCAACGCAAAATCTACCCTGAGGCCCACTCTTAAGAGTAGTGCTTACTCATGCATCAAACATCTTTCTGGGAGCTTTTTATGTGTTTTTTATTTGACTGTTAAAGAAAAATCTTGAGATGTAGGTAGTATCATCCCCATTGTTATAGATGAGGAAATGGGGGCTCAAAGAGGTCAAGTAACTTGCTCAAAGTCACTCCGCTAATAAATGTCAGGGCAGAGATTTGAACAACCTTATGAATTGCAGAAGAGGCCAGAGAGGTGGTGGATTGGTGGGTTGGGGGGAGGCATAATGCACTTTAAGGAGCCTGCTGGTGAAGGTGCCCAGTGCTGAACTGAGGCATATGACTGGACCCTGTGGGTCATAGGAGCCCATGGGCTTGGGGAGCGACAGTAGCAGAACTTAACCGAAGGGGCAGAAGCAGGTAGGAGAGGACTGCTTACAGCCCAGCGTCAAGAGGTCAGAAAGGCTGCGACTGGAGCCCTGGGCGATGAAGCAGAGCTGGGACTGAACCGGAGCTGTACTGCTGGAGTAGAATCAGCTCCTTCCAAGAGAGCCTCCACTTTGCTTTCCTTCCCAGTACTGAGAAGGAAGTACTTGTCTTTATTCTCTTTCCTTTCTCTTCATTCTTTCTTGCCTCCTCTGCCTTTGCATCCTCTTTCTCCTTTTCTTTGTCTGTCTCTTTGTCTCCTTTGCATTCTTTCCTTTTGCTCCGCCTCTCACTCTTCTCTCTCTGTGGCCCTGGCCTTGCCTTTCCTCAACAGTTCATAGCCTGTCCCTATGCCCATTCCCCTCGGTCTCCTCCCCGACCCCCACATCCTTTTCCTATGGGATATATAAATAAATAACAGAATATTTTTTTTAATCTGTTGTTCTGGTGGTTGTGTCAGCATATTTTAGACTGCTGGGCTTTGCATGTTTGCAGCTGGTTTTGATGCAGTTGTCAGGCGGTGATGGATGACTATCATCATTTAAAATGTAAAAGAAAATGCCTTGGCACAGAGAGACATGATCAACTGCCGTCTGCCAGCCTGGATAGGCATGGCCACCATTTTCTTCTCCCCTCTTCCGCCTCCCTCTCTGCTCACGCTGCCCTTGCCAGAATCTACAAAAGTCATCGGGAGCTGCGCAGCACTGGGCTCTTGCCTTCTATAATATCACTTTGGTAGTTGTCAGATCATATGAAACGTCAAAATTCATGTGGCCTCCACGAAGAGATATATTTAGTACAGCTGCTGCATACCTACATGCTACCCCTGACACTGACATATTAGTTATGCTGTCTTTTGCAATCTGATATCTTTAAATTTGCCACCTTGTTAAGTTTTGATTAATGTGATTCCATTTCACTAAAGTAATTGGCTTGGCCTGTTGTAAAAAATAATCAGCCCCCTCTATGGAACAAATGCTAGAACATGCTAATGAGGGAGTGAGTTCGTTACAATGATGGCGTGGACTGACAGTTATTAATGATTGTTATGATAAACAGACGAGTGCGAATTGGGATGAGTTGGGCAAAAGTGACAGTTTAAAAATAACGTATATTGGAAAGTACTAACGAAGTAATATACTGTTAGGAAAACAATCATGCAAGTTGTCAAGGAAAGAAGTGTAATTATACAGCCGCATGGGCTGCTTAGGAGGACAGGGACCTGCCTGATAATGGACACATTTTTTGTTGGCAAGAGGGAAATATGTTATGGCAGAAAGAGGTGCAGATTGATAAATTAATTGGTCCTTCTCACAGCTCTGAGAGCAAACTTGGCCAGCAGTCACCATGCAGATTAGGGAGATGAAATTTGCCCAATGCCTCTTTCCCCCAGAATCTCCCCAGTCCTCATTGCCAGGCTTTTCTGAGGCTTCTCCTGTCCCCTGTCCGCACCCTGCTTCACCAGTCGCAACAAGTCGTAGAAAATGAGGCCTGAGGCCTGCTGTACAAAGTGCAACTTTGAGCTGGAATGCATGTAGCCATCTCCATGTTTTTTTAAAGACCCTAAAGACTTAAGTGCTCTATTGTTGCTAAAGTCTCTGGCTGTAGTGGAGGTAGTTATGGGTGTTTTCCAGCTCTATGAAGGAGATGGTGAGGGCTCACCCAGGTGAGTGCCAATCTGTGTTTCTAATGCTGGCAAGTTGCTGTTGGCTGTTTGCATAGTTAGCCAAGATGGGTGTGTGTGTGTGTGTGTGTGTGTGTGTGTGTGTGTGTGTGTGTTTGTGTGTGTGTGTGATGAGCCATTGGAAAGAACAGGCTGAGATGACTGTGGGAAATCAGGAGAGGAAGGGAGGTTGGCTGAGCCCAGTGATTCACCAACAACCTGCTTGTATTCTCTGACTTGGTAAAGAAGGAAGACAGGTAGAAGGAGATGGAGACAGTATCTTGTGGTCCCTATTCAGGTTTGGGTTCTGTGTTTGTGTCTTGGGCAAGACTCTTGATTGCCTATAACCAGTAACCAATTTGAGGTGGTTTACGTATAAATGGAGAATGGTAAAGATGCTGAGTTATGTCTTGGAATCCAAGATCAAAGATAAGGCGGGGCCTCCCAATGAGTGGGACATGGAAAGGGACTGAGGTGGTCAGTCTGTGTGTCTCTATTGCTCTCTCTCTCTCGGACCCACAGCTCTGCCCTTTTCTGCTGCCATCCAAAGCTCTCCCCCCCAAGGCCAGGAGAGTCAGGAAAATGAAAGTAAGCCCCAAGGGTCACAGATTTTGTCTCTGAAGAAGACATGGTGTTGAAAGGATACTTTCTGCCTTTGAATGTTAGACATCTGAGGAAGGGAGTTTGACTTCCCTCTGGGTGGCCCAACTACTACGGTTTAGGATAGAGCAAGGAGCCTGCGAATGGTCAGTTGCTTTGTTTTTCTTATAGCTACTGTATCAGGATGTTAACTTTCACAACTCCCTGTTAGCAAGTACTATTCCCCTCATTTGAACAGATGAGGAAAATAAGGCCTAGCATTTGAGAAATTGCCCCTTGATCACAGTCAGGGGCAAAATGGGGGTTTCAATCAAGGCTTTCTATCCCTGAAACTTGATACTTCCCAGTCTACTACATCATTTCTTGCTAGGATGCTGTGTATTTCCCTGTAACTTAGGCTGGTTGGTGAAGCAGAGTTCTGTGCTTAAGGATAAAAGAAAAGAAACCCCAGGAAAAATATCCCTGCCTGTGTCCTTTTTGGTCTAAATAGAGACTGGGCAGGGGGCAGTAATAAAAAGTTTATTACTTGCATTCAGATTCTCTGCTGTTCCACGTATGCAAATATGTGACCATGTGGGTCTTGGTCCTGTTCTATGTGGGGATATGAGCAGAAATACAGACTAATTATCTGGCCATCAAGTCCAGTGAAGACTTCGGAGCCTCCCCGTGCAAAGCATCCAGAGCAACCCTGAAATCAAAGGGAGATGCCAATTACCTCACAGCAAATCTGACAATTAAGAAATAAGGCAGTGTCACTTTTCTATGTTAAAAACAAAAAGGATTTGCATTGGGGAAGGAACAGGTAACGAATTTATTGGGTACCCAACATGTTAGGGGTGGTACCAGTCACTCCCTGATGTCTCGTCTGGGTGGTGGGTACATCGCCATTTTACTGATAAAGAAACAGGTTCCAGGTGGTGGAAGCTGCAAACCTTCCCATGGACTGGACCGGAAAATGATGGTTTCTTCTGAAAGAATGTTTTGGTTGTATCTAACACACTTCTTGTTTATGAACCCCATAACATTACTGACTTTTTTCCCCCCCACTTCATTGTAAGACTGCAAGGTTTAAAGTTGAGCAGTTTAGCCCCCTGGACTAGGAGTTGGGCCCTGGGTTCTAATCCTGGCTGTGACTTTGGAACAACACTCCTCTGTCTGCATTTGAAGAAAATGAAAGATATTGGCGATTTCAAAGATGAAAGAGGAAAAAGATTTGGAATTGTCTTTTAATCCCCTTAAAAGAAAGGGAAGGAAGACCCTCTCCTGACTGGAAGGCTCAGGTTTCCTGGGGGTGTGAGGGCCACCGTCTTCCTGACCTCCAGATGAACTTTCTTCCTGCAGTTCTGTGACTAAACAGGAGGTCAGCCCAGAGGTGAAGATTCGGTCAGAAGCTGGGCCCCCATGGTGGGCAAACAGGGCCAGAGCGAACTCTCACCAGCATTGGAGATGGTTTCCCCAGCATCAAAGGACAGCTCGCTCTCCTCAGGGCTTTTCTGCATCTTTTGTGCTGTTGTGAAAAGAGAAAAAAGAGACACTCAGCCCAGGAAGTGCTTTCCACCATTTTCTACCCAATCTTCTCCATCTCTTTCTCTCTCAACATCCTCCCCTCTTGTCCCTGGAAAGCCTGTGTCTTCCTTCTCCCTTGCCTTGTGGATATTTTCACAGTGGGATTCCTATGCTGTATGTGCCATTGACCCAAATGTCAGGACATAACCATAATAAGCACCAACAAGCTGCGGGGTAACTTAATGAGGCCCTGAACCTGGGCTCATGAGCAAATCTGCTTTCCAGCTCAAGAGTCTGGGCAGAAATGTGTTCTAAGGGATCATGTGTGAGGGTATCACTCACTCCTGAGCACTGTGCAGACTGTTATGAGCCATTGGGTATTCTCCTACTCAGGAACCACCCCCAATATAAGTCTTACTAGGATGAGCTGGAAGTTAGTCTGTAGGAAGTCTTGTGGCCTCTGACAGCAAACTCATTCATGCATCCATGGTTTTGGTGACTCGGAAAAATATTAATGCCTCTTAAGATCTGTGAGGACTGGGAAGGGTGTTGGCTTACACATGGATAGGAGATTTTCAAGCTGCATCAGAAGAAGAAACATAGAGACCTTTATCCTTCCAACTTGTCTATCAGTTGAGAGCCATGTTGCTGTTAACAGCACCTCCTGGTGGCCCGAAAGGAAGGCTTAAGACCCCACTAATCCTTCCCAGCCTTCTATGGGAAGAGTCCTTGGTTGGCCCTCATGCCTGAAAATTTTGAGCTGTCTAATGGTGGATTTTTACATTGTATAGGGTTTTGATGAAAGATACGGTATATGCCCCCAAAGCACTAAAGGGTATTGACACCCTTGACCCTTCCCCACCTCCATCACACAACATTGCTATGAAAATGCAATCAATCCAGTTTCTGACGACATCTCCTCACTCTCAAGAGCACCTTTTGTATCAACATGACATTTTAAAATCTTGGCTTGTTTTCCAGACCATGAATTTAATTTCTCAATGCTTCACTGTTCGGGTTTTATGTTCTCAGAGAGGAATGTTGTCCAACAATAGTTACCACCATCTTGTTTGGTCACATCCTCTTTCCTGTACATCCTAAAACCAAATAATTTTTAAAAATTCATTGTAGCCATGGTCACTCAGCCTTGTGCTAACAGTCACCAGGTTCTGATGAAGTGAGTCCAACATCCCTCGATAAGTAAAATCCAAACCTCCTGATGTTGTGTAACAGTAAGCAGATTGGTGTGTCTTTGGATTAGTGGAGGCACTGAAGCAAAATGCTCCATCCTTTGTGACCTTTGGCAAATGGATGGGGATGTGTAGCCATTTAGGTTATCTTTAAGTTCATTATGTAGACACTCAACCTCTGCCAGGCCAAGACAGAAGCTGTCAGAGCAGATAAACTTAGTTGGGAACTATCTGTTTTCCTTACTACATCATAGTGCTTTGCATAACTATTTTGTCTGATAACCTACTTCTTCTTTAGACTTGTCTGTGAATAGTTCTGTGAAGCATTAAGCCTTTCTCTCTTGGGTTTTGAGCCACCTGTACTCTAGTTTAATCTTTGGGCCTAGGACTTTCTCATAAAAAAGCTTGTCCTCTGCTGCAGACTATTCTGGTGAGTTCCTTCTAGTGAATCCATGGGAGATGCTATAACTGGGTCTTATAGGCACCCATTCTGGGGGCAAGTGTATGTGTATATGTGTGTAAATGTGTTCATTCTGTTCATCCAGGAACATTCTGTGAAAGTGGGGTCCCCTTTGACCCCTCTTTTCTGAGCCCATTGGTGCTTGTCTCTAGTTTATATATATTTCACATGTTGACTTAGAATTTCACAAGCACTTGGAGAAAAAATTGGGCAAACATTCCTGCCATTTGGAGCAAAGCCCATACTACTATTCTACTAGAGTAGTGGTGACTCAAGGCCAGGAGTGTTGGTTGTGAAGACTGGCTTTGTGACTTTGGGCAAGTTGCTTAACTTCTCTGGGCTGGATGGCTCTGCTTTAAAATAAGGTGGTCGCATTAGGTGATTTCTAATTGCCTGTTCCAGCTTTAACAGACTCTAGACTCCCAGCCAAGAATAGGGCTGAAACCGAGTATATTTTTAGGGAAAGTGGGTGAACCGTTGGGCTTTTCTTCTTTCTTTACTCTTCCAGGTGACGATCAAAGGCTGCTTGCTATTGAGCTGACATGAATTCAGAATTCATTAGTTTTCAGACTTTCTTTTAAGCTTCAGACAGGATTGTGACAGGAAAAGCCTGCCCTCGATTCCTTTGCCTTATTAGTTCTTATATAATGTGCTACAGAAACTGCTAATTGTCATTTGAGGTGAGGGGGTGAGGGTCTGGTTTCTTTAAGGAAGTTGAATTTTTCAGTTCTTGTCTTCCTCCTGCTAGGTAGAGGTCTAGTCAGGTCTGATAGAAGAGGAATCTTAAATGAAATCTAAAATTAATTATATTTTCCCCTTTGAAGAAGTACAGGAGAGTTGTAGGGTGACAGTGTAAATATTGTGTATAAGATAATGTGATGAAAATAGAATTTTGGGGGCATTCTCAAGCGAGTGTTCCCCTGGCATGTGCCATGACTGGGTGCGATGTGAGCATACACATGCCCATCTACTTTACTAAGGAGCCGTTTACACATAATTTCAAATATTTTAAACTCTTTCATTGCCAATCCCTTAAAGAGTAGTTTATTTAGTTCTAGTTTATAACTCAGAGTATTTTATACGTGTGTGTGAAAATGTACTACTTGCAACTTGAGCCCAGTATCCTATGTTTGTGCATCAGCTTCACAGAACTTGAAGCTTGAGATAAACAGTTAAAAAAAAATACCATTAGCATTCCTTTCTGACTTTTTGATGTCTGCTGAATATACCCTTTTGTCTACAGCTCCCCAAGTCAGCCTTTTTTCCCTACGTCTGCTAAGCAGTTTGTAGTTGTCCAGCATTTGCCTGGTAAAGTCCCTAGGCTGAGCTTCACAGGGACATCTGCTCCTTAATGCTGGAAGTCAAACCAGCACTACATGCACTGCCCTTCGTGGTAAGGTATTGTCCAAGATGTGTCATCTTTCTTTGGCTAAGGGACCCAGCTAATGTGAAGCTGGAAAGCAGATCATTGTTTGGAAAAATGTCTTGACTGTGTTATTGTTGTAACTTGAGCTTAGATCATTTCAGCAAAAAGTGGCAGAAGGGTTCAATGTTTGGCTCTATCACTTAGCGCTGTATGACTGTAGGCAAGTTTTCAACTTATAGAAGCCTTGTTTGTATGCTGCAGATATGACATCGATACAGGGTTGTCCTGGTAGTGATTGGGATAATGCCAGTCAGTCCACTCAGTTCTTGGGAGCTGATTGGAGCCACCAGCAGTGCTTACTTAGGAGTATATTAACATGTGCTCAGTGGAGTTTTACTCATGGAACTTAGAGACAATTGGGAAAACAGGCAACCAGATTGAACTTTCAGCTTTATAATTGAGAAATTCTATATCATTTCCATTTTCTTTAATACCTGGCCTTTTTTCATCGTTTGGCTTTTTGCCCTCCCCTCTCCGTACCTCTCTTTCCTTTTTCTCTCTTTATTCTTTAAAGATTGACTGGCATGAAGATTTGCTAGTAACTACTGGTCTTACATTAAGTTTAAACCTTGTGGCAGAGTCAAGCCTTGTGTGCTGCACAGATGTGAACACCTGTGTCTCCTAGGGTAATTCAGCTTAAAAGAAAGTTTGACAAAGTGAGAAATCTGACATGGCTTTGCAAGAGCTTTCAGAGAAAAGAGTGGGGATTTCCTACATTTGAAGCAATTAAAAGAATGAAAAAGCATGCAGTTAAGAAGACAAGAGAGGGAAATGAAAAGAAATCCTTATAGTCCTGGGAGTTGAAACCACAATGACACTATTTTAAGTCATGTGACACTTTTCTTATTTTAGAAGCTAAACAGTACAATTAACTTTGCTCTAGTTTTTATGGACTTCTTTTGAATTATTGTATTGCAAAGTAACACATTCCTGGCAAGTGGACTGGATTTCCAAAACTCTTCCTCATAAAAGCAACGAGAACTATCTGAAAAGTTATGTGTTTTTGTTATCATGAAAACATTAATAATATTAGAGCTTGGCCAGAGCCAATTTTTACTTTGAAACCTTGGCACTTTAACGGGTCATGTAACTGATAAATCTCTCTTGTGGTTGTCAAAACAAGCAAAGCTAACTTTGTACATTTCTTATTACAACTAAAAGGACTTGACAGACTGAAATCGGGTATATCAATATGGAGAGTGAACAGCCTATTCATTTCATCACCACACTTCTCTAAGAATTTTTTGACATTTCTGAAATATATGTCACTTCCAAACAGCGAAGCACGAAGTTGATAAAGGTTGTGATGGGCACGGTTCTTGGAGGCTGGCCATTCTCTTGGGAACGCAGTTTTATGGGACAGGTGCCTTGCTGGGTCAGCCTGCTGTGAATCTGACTGTGTAGAGACTATCTGTCCATGTCCTTGAAGTCTTTGAGGGCTCCCAGCACTGCTGGAGTCTGGGTGAGCCTAGGGTCTTCAGGTGTGAAGCATCTGCTGATGTCCTCATGTTGACGTCAGGCACGGTGGGCCAGAACCTCAGCTTCTGCCAGGTCCGGCCTCTGTGTAGAGATGCATCCTGTTACAGTGACTGACATCTGCTTTTAGGGACAAGTTTATGGTGCTCTGGGCAGGAAGAAAGTGATGGCTGGGTTCTGTGGCCTGAAAGATACAGCTTTGCATCGTCTCTGTTTGTGGGTGGTGTGACAGGTACTGACAAGTGACTTTTATTTTTTTAGCAGACTATCAGACCAGCTCCCTCCATGGGGCCTAGATGAGGGTGCTTGGCCCATGTGTGTGTGGGTCCGGGGTCCCCACACTCCACCATCTGGCTCCACCCTGGCCCCTCAGAATTCGGGTCATCAGCTCCACTCCCAGGAGCTCTCCTCGTTCGGCATTTCAGTGTCCTGCCAACTCCTCCTGAGTGTTTGCCTCATTTCTTCTATTAACTGTGAACTTTTTGAGGACAATGAATATCTTTTAGTTTTTGTTGTTGTTTTCTTTTAATTGCGCACTGTAGCCCAGACTTGATCTCATTAGAAAGTATTTCTTGAACAATTACTCTATCCTGAGGAATTTGTAGTAGTCTTTCAGTCTTCGGCTGGAGATTAGCCTGATGACTAATGTCTTGTGTCGGGTGATTAGCAGGGCGTGGAGTGGCTAAGAGCCCAGATTCTTGAGACAGACAACCTGGCTCAGCAATGCATGTTACTGGCTGTGCCTCAGTTTCTTCATCTGCGTGGTGGGGAAAATAAGTGTACCTATTTCATATGGTTGCATTATGTGTGGTAGCCATTACTGCCATTTTACTATTAGTATTGTTCTCGTACTTGAGGGCTTTGGGGAGGAAGAACAGGTAGTAATTAAGAGTGCTTTGGGTTACTGAAAATTTAACTATTTTGTGAGGCTTGTTTAGTGAGGGAGTCTTTGCTTAGGGGCATGAAGGAAGGTCACTTTTGCCCCCCTTTTTCTATCCCCGAGGACTGGCATGCCCTTCAGCTCATTTCCTTGGTGCAGGAGACAGTGACGATGCCTTTTATGTGCAGGGATTCTCCTTAGCTGCTTGCTGTTGTGAGCGAGCATCTCCTCTGTTAAGAGATTAGAGTCTTAATCCTAAATGATATTTCATGGTCTAGGACTTAAATTTATATATCTCTATCCCGAATAATGTATTGGATTGCATTAAACAGATTGTAGATTAACATGCAACTATAAAACAAATTGTCAGTGCATTGTTGACAACTCTAAGTGCAAGTTCATATATTCAACTACATTTGTGGAATATTGAAATGTTTAAAGCAGTTTAACTGGTTGATGTAAAATTAACCATCATGTTCTATTTCAATTTGTAGGCCAGCCTGAGAGACAATAAAATGGAGGCTTAGGCTTGAGAGGAAAGGAATGTGGAAGAAACTTTTCAAGGCAGGCTTGGCAACCAGGGAAATCCTGGCAGTCAAGACGGAATGAGTAGCGGTAGAAGGGTTCTGCCCAGTAAGGGCCGTAGTGGGTAGCAGTAGAAAGTTGCATACCAGTTAGCCTGTTAGCCCCTACTTAAAGCCTCAGGAAGTTTATAATCTAGTTGAGGAGATAAAGTGACCAGTGCACTGAAGAGTGGTGAAAAATACAAGCTCTAATGCCCTCTGGCACTAAGCTGGGTGAGATAGGCCATATGATTTGAGAATTCCCAGGGAAGGGCAGTGGTGTTTGGAGCAACCAGAAAGGTCTTAGGGATGGTGAGAGAGCCGGGAAGATGGTTAGAGAGGAGAATGGAAGGGAGGGTAATCATGTGCTGGGACAGTGGGAAACGACTGGTGAACGGCTGGGGGGCAAGGTAATGGCCATGGCAGCCAGGCAGGCATCGGTCCCCCAGGCTGCTTGGGGTTCAGTTCCTAGTTCCCTCACTGTCTAGCTGTGTGACCTTGGGCGGTTTACCTAACCTCTTTGTTTTTAGTTTTCTCATCTCTAAAATGGGGAAAGTAACAGTACCTACCTTTTAGGATCGTTGTGAAGATGAAATGTGTGTTTGAACAGAGGAGGGGCTTAGTGGAAGTAGCATTCAGATTTGATCCTAGAGTGAGAGATTGGAATTAGGAAGGCACACCAGGGAGACTGTTTTTAAGCAATTTAGGTGCAAGGTAATGAGTCTTAGACTAAGGACAGATTTTAATAAGGAAAAGAACATTTTTTTCCTTGATTTTTTTTTTCTTACTGTCCTTTGCTTGGACTTTGGAGAACAAAAGTGTCTATAGTCTGCCATGGTTTTGTAAGTCTTCTTCTACACAGTATAACCTTAGAGGGATTTGTGAGCTGGGAATGTGGACCTTCCTAAATGAGGACATTTCCTTTCCTCCCTTTTTCTCTTCCTCCTCAGTGTTTAGATTTTTTGCACCTATTCCAAAAACTGCTCCTAAATGGTGTTGGAGCAAATAAAATGATATAAAAATTATCTGGAGAGACCTCAGCTTGCACTTGCAGATGATGTGGGATGCAGGCAAAGGTCCAGGATAATCTAGAGTTATAATGAAGAGCGTGTGACGTGCGAAGCCTTTTTCACTTTATGCTGCCTGAATGAGATCCTTGATGGAGCTCTGGAATTGCTTACCAGAGTTCAAAGAGAATGTGACAAAATGGGAGGGCAGGGTGGGGCATGTGTTGAAAAAATGATTCAAAGGGGAAGAAATAGAATTCTAAAGGAAAACCTTGTAATACTGGTGTGTTTATGCTAGAAAAGGAGAAGATAGAAGGTAAATAAATTACTACTCTCAAACAGCAAAAGGGTTTTTAATGTAGAGCTTTGTTTCTCAAAGAGTATTCCATGGAACCCAAGTCTTGGGGAGGGGGTAGCTTCTGAAGTCAAGTCAGTTTGGACAGTGATGTGCCATCTCCCTCTGTGGACAATTCACAAAGCATATTAGCATGTTAAAGGGACTGAGGCTTTCTGCAGGAAAGGACCCCATTTCACTCTGGGTAATCTAGACTATTCTAAACATTTTTAGTTATTTTTCTAAAACCTCTAGAAAATTCTGATTTAAGAATTACTAAGGTGTTTAGTATAAAACAAAAAATCAGAAGGGTTGATCCATGAGGCCAAGCTTTGTGGTGATAATATATTAGGATTTCTTTTGTGGGACACTTGGGGCCTTCTCCTTTCCTGGTAGTGATGAATGGAATAGTCAGACACTTTGCTCAAGGCCATTTGCTGGCTTAGATGCAGGAGCCACTGCCTGTGGTCCTTCCCTGTCCTTGGATGCATTAGCTGAGTATTGTGGACTCAGGTTTGGGACCCGAATGGTTGTCTGTGGGTGGATAGAGAAGCTTGGCATGACTGGGCCCAACAGCAGGAGGTGAGATGGATGGCTCTGGGGACCAGCAGCAGGGTGGCCTGGCCACCTGACTGAGGCTGGTCTGGGGAGACCCATGCTATCTTGCTGACACAAAATGTACATCTGCTTTTTGGGCCAGTTGACCATCATGACAGTTGGTCTAGGGGCTAGCAAGTCACTGTGAGCCTTAGAAAGTTCAAGAACTGGAATTCAGGAGAGGACCTTGAGGTGTATGGCACTTTCTTTATGCCATTTTCTTTCTATTTTTGACTTAAGACCCAACTTTCTTTACTTCTGTTTGTTTCCTTTTTGCTGTGCCTGCCTCGCCTCCCTTTCTCTCTTCTTTTTTACTCTCTTTCCTTACCTTCCCTGACTAAGTCTGCCTGCTCTGTCATTGTTATATTATTATTTTTTTGCTCTTTGCTAAGTGAGATGCATACCTTACTCTTTCAGTCCTGGGAGAATCTTTTTGTTTTCCTAACTCATAAATGACCTCTCTCTCTCTTCTCTCCCCATCTCCAACAGAGTCCCACATATAGCCAAGTGTGAGAAGCACTCATCTAGTACAAACTCCTGCTCAGGATAAAAAGTACTATCTTTTCTCAGAAGTTCACTCTGCCTCTGCTCAATCCTTCCCGAGTCTAGGTGTTCAGGGCTGTAAAACCCTAGCCGAAGCTTTCATAGTTTTTAGCAGAGTAAAGCAGTCATTCCTCAAACCAGGCAACAATGGAGGAGGCCGAGAAAAACACCAAGGGGCGTTGTCAGCAGCAGCCTCCCCCGGCCTGCTTGTCTCAACACAGCAGAGTCATTAATTAAGATGCGCCCGGCTGCTGGCGAAGCAGTCACTCTGGCATTCCCTGTCTGCTTGGGACTGGCGTGAGGAGTGGGAATCTGAGTAGCCTTCTCCATGGCTCTGCCCCGCTGGTGTTGATTGTGTATGATTAATGATTTAAAGGAATAAAAAGAGAAAGGTCAACTTCTGAGTTCAAGACAGAGCAGCTACATAGGGAGTAATTAAGATACTTGTGTAAGCATGATTAATAAGCACAAACTGGCACTCTGGGCAGTAAACAAGATGCAAGCAGATGGTTAGCATGGAAAAGGGCTTTTTTTTTTCTTTCCTAAAAGCAATTTTTCAGCAGCTTGAAACTTGGCTTGTGAATTCTTTTCCTCCCTCAAGTCTCAAAAAATTCATTATCTCCACAACCTTTAAAAAAATAATAAACTGTAGTGAACCCTTTCAATGCTCACTCATTCTCGCTTTCAAAAAAATACCTTATTATTTTATTTTTATGGATAACTAGAGTTTGCTTGTAAAATGGATGCAACTCATCTTTGTTTCTCACTGCCTTTTATGTCTGGTGTCCCATGAATTGCCAAGGCTGACAAGGTGGTTCACTGAAGAGTCTTTTAACTCCCACCCACCACTTCCCCTCCAATGCTGTGATGGGCAGAACAGAGGCATCAGTGGTGGCATTTCTGGAGAGTGCTGGCAGGCAGGTGTCAGAGCTGTCCAGCAGGCGCCCCTCACAAACACTAATCAGCCCTGGTGTTCTTTTACAATCCATATCTAATTCGCAAGTTTCATTCTTTCTGAAAAACAATTACTAGGTTTTGAAGTTCATTGTGCATTTACTCAACTGTCTCTTCACATTAACGTAAAGTGGGAACAAGAAAAAATAGAGTCAGCAGGGAAGGGACATCAAAAGATGTTAAGAGAGGATGAAGGCTTTATTTTAAGAATAATATAATTACAGATGTGTGCAATATTTTACAATAAGTGAAACACAAAGGGTGTATCCTGTACTTTCAAGATATTGTGTGTGTGTGTGTGTATGCATATGCATGTATAGAGGCAGAGACACAGAGACATAGAAGAGAGAGAGAGAGATACTGAGACACACTCATTCCACTGGGGGTCTGGCTGGGACCTGAGTGTCTTCATCTCTAGTAAACTCCCATATGACAGCAGTGGTGCTGGTCCTTGGGCCATGCTTTGAGGATCAAGGAGCTGGATGACCGACGTCAGCTAAGTCTTCCCTTCAAGCCCGAAGACAGCAGAAGAGAGTGCAATGTCTAGGCATGTGGTATATGCGATATCATATCCTGTATACATATGTATACGGGATGCGTGCATGGGGGGGATGTGTGTGTGTATACACACACATGCTTTTTTTCCTTTGGCTCAATCAGCAGGGTTTTGGTGAGTGGCAACAAAGAGAATTTCCACAAAAGTGATGTACACATATACACAAATGTGGCACCCTTACCTGGGCAAAGGAAATACACCTGATGTGGAATTGAGATTTCTTTTCACTTTTTCATTGAACTTTGTAAAAAGTTGCTAAAACAGCTGAAAAAAATTCTATTCCAGAAGAAAAATGAAGTGCTCAAGACTAAAATCATAATAATAAAAAAGGATGGAGGCTTGGATTTCATAAGACCGCTTCTCAGTTCCAATACACCAGACAAATTACAGGATGTGAAAGTAATTTTGTTCCCCCAGCTCTGTTCTTTCAGCCTCCTAAGTAGGATGGGAAACCTAGAGATAAGTAGCAGAGGGGAAAATGTGAACTGAGGGCTTCTTTTTCTTGCTAGGTTTAATGTTCTAAAGGGGAGGGGGAATTTAGCATCTCCAGCAAAATAGCTTGTATTTCTACCCACTTGTCAGTAAATTTTCACTTAAAAGTAGGAACTGCAATGTGCAAAGTTATATGGCAATAATATGCATGTTAGAATTTTGGTTGACGCTCCTGTGTGGTGACCCAGGGATGAAATAAATTTGACACACATTCTAAGCAGGGCTTGGAGTTTGCATAGTGTGTCACCTAAGGGAAACTGGGTAGAGAATTTACTGATGTTAAGGGTTTGGCCATTGTAATCCTTTGCAAAGAAACACACAAACACACACATTTTAACTAATGCCCATTGCTTTCCATTTCATTGAATAGTGGGGTGAGGGTCAACGTGTGAAGGGATTTGATTAAAAACAAAGTCTTCCTTAAAAGCAACAACTCTATATTAGTGAAAAATCACCTAATTATTTCAGATAAAAACTTTGTTATTCCACATGTAATAAGAGTACATGGTTAACTGGCTTTATTATTTACATTAAAAATTACTTGTTCATGAAGTAAAAAAAAAATCAAGTACCCTGAATGAGGTGAATTAAGAAAATATTTCATCAGTGGAGCTTGTCTTTTGAACTGGCCACCTTTTTGGAGTTTCTTAGTGATTTATGAAGTGAAAATTCTGTCTTGTCTCTGGTGAGGACATTCTGTAGCCTTCTTACATACTTTTGGTATTTGGGTATGCACATGTTTTTGGCAGCCTGGGGAATATCCTGGCCAAAATGACAGAAAGACATAACTCACATTCGTTTGGGAAAGTAATAATTAATTTGAACTCCTGGACATGAAGCACTTGGAGAACTGGAGCTAGGCGCCTTGCGTAACCATGGTCTGCCATTCTGCCCTTTATAGAAGACTTTTCTTGTTCTCAGAACTTCATGTGGACTTCATAGCAGGCTGATTTAAGTGTGGAGGGCCTGGTTTGGCAAGAGTTGTGTTTATGCTTTTCTTTCTGAAGGCCATACATATGACGCCTCTAAGGAAGCCAAACTATTTTTAGTGAAAGGCTAGAGTGGCATTTTCTGGAGGAAATTGGTGGCATGTTTCATAGACAATTCTTAGGATGGGTAGGGGTGGGCTGAAGCCTAATTATGACCCTGCTCTCATTGGCCAAGCCTCTGCTGCTTCCATTAGCAGATTCCAGGAGATTGACAGGAGATGGGCCTATAGGAAGTTTATAAAAGCCTCCTGTGTAGCCAAGAGGGATTCCTTGGTTACCAATATATATTTAGAATGTGTTTTAGTTGGTCTGGGGTGGTAGCCTGGGAAATCTGAAGTTTTTACAGTTCTCCAGGTTATTTTAATGTTCAGCCAGGGTTGCGAACTACAGTATAAGATCTCAGGTCTGTTCTACTCACCTGGGCACCTTTCACTGTCTAGCTGCTGCCTGGCTCTGGAGCCAGATCATCAGTTCAGGCTATTATGTTCAAGCCCTGAAGATAAAGAGGTGACGTGAGCAGGGCACTGGCCTGAGACCCCCCCAGTCTTGGGGAAGAGTCCTCTGTAGTACCCGATGATCTGCTTTGGACTTGGCTTGGCCCACCTGTCCTGTTGTTGTCTTTTGTTTCTGTTCTCATCCATCGACTTGGTCTGCCATTCAGTGCTTGCTTTGTTAGCTGGGAGTTCCCATGCAGATCTAACTCTGGGCTCAGTTTTGACCCATGTTCCCAACAGTATAGGTTGTGAGCTTTCATAAAAAGTATAGGTTCTGTGAGGAAGATGGTTGTGGAAGCCCCAAGTAGAACAAAGTTCAACACTTACCTTAGCAATAGGGCTCCTCAGAATATACTCAGGTGCACACATGTACATTTAAAAGGAAGATGTACAATCTTTCCCACTCCTTTCTTCTCAGGACTCTCTTTATCAGGGATTGTTCCTGTGAGTCTAATAGTTCAAAAAGTATACTTTGGCCAATGCTGTTCTAACCTCTGGGACTTGGTCCAGCCTCTACTCTAGATAATGCAGCTGTTTTTACGTGTGGTCTAGACTGCTAACTTACATGTTCTGTTCCGGAGCCGACTGGCTCTTATGTGTCTCCTCTTTTTCTACCAGAGAAGTTCAAAACCATGTGCTACCTCCCCTTCTAGTATTGACAGTGACAAACCCCCAAGTGACAGAAAGCTCTCCCTTTTATTCCCTTTGTAGGTGATTTATATATTTACAATGGACAAATCCCTGTATTAGGTGCTAGAGAAGAGCTGAATTTAGTTCTAAGAATTGATATTGAGCACCAACTATATGTCATACACCGGGCTTGGTGTTGGGGATACAAAGTTGGGTGATATTCTGATTTGCCTGAAGGAACTCACGTTCTAGTAGAACACACAGGGATCCTGAACCCCTGTCACACCATGCTGTGTGATGTGGGGAAAGGGCGCACATGGCACTACGGGACCTCCATTGAGGGCACTGACCCGACATGAGAGTGTCAGGGAAATCTGCACAGGGGAGTGGACTCCTGGGCTGGGATTTGCAGGTTGAACTAGGAGAGAAAAGGCAGAGGGAACTTGATTGATTAAGGGTGAATGATTACAAAAAGGCAAAAATGCCTGGAACAGTATGGTAGGTGGAAACGAAATTAAAGGCATGGTACCTGATTTTGAGGAAATGGTATATGCGAACTGAAAACCTATCTGGATATCTGGGAAGAAATATGTTCAATCTATAAATTCTTAGAGTGTCCACTATATATAGAATTTTTTGAGGGGAACCACTAGAAGTGAAAGCAAAGAAATGGGAAGCCAGATAGACTCAAGTAGCTCTTTGAGCTTTACATGTTATTTTCAGTTTCCAGACATGGATATTGAAGCTCAGAGAAAGTAACTTGCCCAGGGTCACCCAGCTTTTACTTATTGGAGCTGGAGCTGAACTCAGGTTTGAATTTATTAAAGAAGCCTCCAAAACAGAAAGAACTTTTTGCCCTCGGAGTTGATAGAGGAAAGGAGCCTAAAAGTTTTTATCTGGCACTTACTGGAAAAGTTTCTTCTTGTGCTCAAGTCATGGTCCCTGAGGTTTCTGTTGTCAGTGGTGGAATTCTGGCCTTTTAGAATATAAAGGGACCACTGAGATCTATGTACAGATGGGGAAACTGATGCCCAAAGAGGACTGGTGACTTGTCCTAGCTGAGTAATGGGACAGGTGGGGCTTGAACCCAGCCAGCTAACACAGTACACTAGTATTCTTTTGACTCAAACATGCAGTTACATTGGCAGGAGGTATTGTCATCATTCATTAATGTTAGCCCCCAGAATATGTAGGTTCTTCATATTGATTAGAACCATCATAAGATGCTGTGGTTAAAGTGATAACAAAAGCTTTCACCTTCATGAAAAATTGTCCAAAATCCCATGTTCTTTAAAACAAATCCCAAAGTTTTAAATATGAATTTGTGATGGACTGATTTGGGGCGAAGTCTGACCTGAAGTGATGTGAAGCTATAATCTTCATTCATCCCACTTAGTAATGTCAGGAAGAAATGTAGAGGACTTTGGAATTGGCAATAAAGGTTCCTGAGTGTTCTGCCTAGAGCATCCTTCTGGATTATCCGGGCCTTTAGTTGTTGTCTTTGGGCTATTGTACAACTCTGTATGTTGCAGGAAACTAATGATAATGCAAATAATTCTTTTCATAGAAATGCAAATGAATTGTGTCCTGTATTTATGCAATTATTTATTGCAAATACCAGTTTTGTAGCTATATGTAAATTCATTTTAACATTCCTGATTATATATGTTTGGTACTTGCAACTCTCCTTTGAACTGGTGCAACATCTTACTGTTAATTAATTAATGAATTCAGGGAAATATTTTACATGTATTCATTTTATATTTATGTTGAGAGTCGTGATTCACATTAAAAAAACTTTTTACAGTATGAACATCACTATCTTTCACTGTAGAAATATGAACACCTGCTAGGACTGTTACCTATCTAAAATATTTAAAAAATGAATCGATATATACATACACACATACATTCAGCTGTGTGTGTTTGTGTATAAAATCTCCAGAAGGATTTCAGATAAGAAATTATGGACCTGAGGTGCATTACTCCTTTTTATTTTCTTGGTGTCAAGTCAATTCAGTCACAATTTACTAAATAGTTTGAGAAAACTATAGGCTAATTCAGATGAAAAAATCTTGTAACTGCAACTTTTCAGGGCAAGAAAGAAGTTACAGGGTATAAGTAAGAAAACCCAATTCAATAAGAGCTCAGTGTTTGGGTTAGGTGGCCGTTGTTTTGACATTCTCTCGGTCTACCTTACTGGTGAGCACATTAGAATAAGACAGGTTCAAAATCAGGCACCAAAACTGCTAGCACTCCTCTGTGAAAAGGTGCTTTTTAGCCAGATGATCCAGATTGATTGATTAATTGATTATTGAATAGCTGTATATGTATAATGTACATATACATACATATAATATGCATACTTGGAAGAGATTAAGGCTCTATTAGGGGCATTTGTGATGATTATTTACAGCACCATTCTGCCATCCTGTCACTCCAATGACCTGACACAGGTAAAACACCCACATTTCCATCCTTCTCACTTTTGTTTGCCCCACACTTGGGAAAAGGGCTGTGTAGTTAAATTCTAGAATGTCAGAGTCCAAAGAGTGCTTAGCATTTTTGACTCCAACCCCCTCTCTTTTTCTCAACTTTTAGTTACACCAAAGAATTATTTACTTTTTTAAGCTTGTCATTAGGACCTAAATCTAAAATTATAAAATACTCCTGGCTGCCAATTTCCAGGACTATATCTGTGGATCCTGGTGTGAGAAATAAGTACAGGTTTAATCAGTTATACAAGTTAACTGCAGTTAATTTACTTTTCTGGAAGGTGGCTAGATTGAGGAGGAGGAGGAGTGGCTGGTACAGACATGGAAATCTATAGTGCTTTATTCGCCAGAGGCATGGGATGTTTTTATTAATATGTTTTTTTATCAGCTGTGTGCTAATAAATATAATACAACTTTCATTAGAAATAAACACGTTGAATTAATGCAGTATATATTATCTCCCTATTTTCTCCATTCCTATTCTATGTCTGGTAATATTTGTCCCTTCCTAATGATTTTATAACCCCAGTAAGAATGAACTTTTAAGAATAGAGGTTAAATTAAATGCATCTTTTTCTTGAGTGGGGGTTTGGCTTTCATTTAAGCGAAAGTCTCCTGTCAGGCCCAGTCTTTATTGGGCAGGGTCTTCACTTTTGTTCATGGAGCTTTGGAGTCTGTATTGCTTAGAATCAGAGAGCTGGAGAGATCCGTAAGTGTGATCTGGTCCAAACTCCTTATTTTAACTACAGCTGAAGAAACTTACTACTTTTATTTTTAATTAGCATGTCTTCCTGTTCATCCTTTAAAGTTCATTCTTTGGAGGAACTTTTGGACTTCAGCCATTAATGCTCGCCTGGAGCAGGATCATTATGAATAGATAGTTCAGAAGAAAGCTCATCCTTAGTCCTTAAAAACGACACCACTACCAAGAGCAATCACTAACACCTGCACCCATTTCCTCCATTCCCTTTGTTAATTCTAAAATCAAAATTAAATACACAAAATTTCTAGAGCCCCTTCCAGGGTTTTAGGAACAACCAGTTCAAATGAAGGGCCCAAGACTGAAATTTCAATAGCATCTTGGTAGATCCACACTTGCCAGTAATACCTGTGATCTGAACTGTTCTTGTCTGAATCACTTCCTTTGTGCTAACCTCTGCAACACCTTGTAACAAGAGTTGTTATTATATTTTATAAAAGGCTTTTTTTCCTCAGATAGCCTGGAAGCTTATTGTGGGCTGGGTCTCTGTCTTCAGCTTTTTCTACTTCCCATAGTATCTTGGCAGACACATTACTTATATCTTGGTCACACACATGATCTAGTGGAAGTAGTTACCTGGGATGCTGTATTGAAGATTCTTGCTTTTGCGTCATTGAAAGTGGGCCCTAATTGATTATCAGGGTCTGCCATGAGCTCAGGTGTGGAAACTGAAGACAAGTGCCCCAGGTCTGCCAGGCCTGCACTGGCCATCAGGAAACATTTATTGATGGGATCAGTGATTTATATTGCTGTTCCCAGATTTGTTCCCAAATGTAAATACTGTGAAAGCGGAGCTTTTTTTCCTCTTGTGTATATAATCAAAAGTCCTGGAACAGTATTTCACATAAAGTAGGTGCTCAGTAAATTTTTTTTCATGAATGAATTACTGAAAGGAATAGTAGCCTTTGCACCTATTCAAGTAGGTACCTTTCATTTAAATTTAAGTGACTTTGAATCATCATTTAAATTTAAGTGACTTTTAACAGGTGATCTAGTTACATAGTTAATAAAATAGATCACCTCAACTTTCTTAAAGTATTCTAGCATAAGGATTGGGACAATGCAAATGTAGGAATTCCAGAGAATAAATCAATTGGAAATTGCTGGTTTGCTAAGTTATTCAACCAGTATTTAAAATATACCTACTATATGCCAGACATTCTGCTCCCTGCCCTCCTGGAATTAGAGTCTGGTAGATTCCTTCTTTGCCATCATATGGTTAGGACTAAGTTAGGGGTCAAGTTTCTAAATGTCTCTTAAGGCATGTAAGCACTTAAGTAATGTATTGACTCCAAGGGACTTCTATTTTGGTGTAAGGTGCTGACAGGTAGCATGATGTCAGAGACCAGCATTTTCCTCAGCACTCTGTTTAGCTTCTTAGGTAGCATTTGGGATCCCTATAAAGGTATCTTCTTGGAAAGTCCTTTCATGTATGAACTGATATCACTCCCATTTGTGAGAGTATGAGTTTGCTTTTGCTGTGGCATGTTGTGGTCTGTACTTGGAAATGATAGGGACAGAGCAGTGCTTTCTCAGAGGTTGGTCTCTTTTCTTATGGGGTTCTTTGGAGGTGGGTGAGGGAATAGAATGACCCTCTTGATGAAGCCTGTCCTCATTCTTCAATTTGAGCCCCTGATAGGCGGAGGTTCTGGGAAGTCTGGAGAAATCACACACCTCCTCCCCTGTGTATATGTAGACACCAAGGGTTGCATTTCTAAGTCACATAACGTTATGCCTGTTATGTAAAGCCAAACTATTTTGTGAATTATCATATACATTGATCTGCCCTTGACAGTGCCTCAGAGTTTTGCAGTAAATCTGCAGGCTGACAGAGTTAGCAGGGCGTCAGTTTTTGTCACTTGTAAGCTTCCCTCAGTCAACTGCAGCTTGAAAGGAGTCTGGCATAAGAAAAGCATTGCTCTCTCTCAAACTTGGCTTGAACCTTCAAAGCCTAATAATTTATTATTTGGTGCTATGCCTCAGTACTTTTGATGAAAATATATCATTTTTAATGTTGATAACTTGATTTTTTAAAATATAAAGATACATAAATAGGAGAAAAAGAAAATGATAGCTAAAGTACTTTTATGGGTAGCAATCTGAATAGTGTTCTTGATGAAATTCATCCAACATTTATCTGCATAAATTATGGTAGTTAAAGAAGAGGAGCAGATGAGAAGTACACTTAAGGCCCTTTTTTATAGCAACATAAAATAGAGCAAAAATTACATTCATTACTTTTTAAAATATAGCAACTCTTTATTATAGTCTTCACTCATTGAAAGCAAAATGTCTTGTTAGCTAATGAAACATTGTTTGATATTAAGTAGCTTTGGTGTGATAGTAGAAGCAATATTTGCCTCTTTAAAAAGCCTCGTCAATAATATCCCTACTTTATCACTGGACACTTGTTCTCAATACCAAGGGTATAAATGACCTTTAGAAAGGAAAAATAAATCTCCTTTATTAGCAAAAGCGAATAACTTGAAATGCATGTTTACTTTATAAGGTCTAAAGTGACTTTGAAATGTGCAGGGTGTCTTTTTGTAGAAGCCAGAGGCTCCAAAGCAGCACAGGGGGAAGAATGCCAAGAATGCCTTAAAATCTGTTGTTACCCTCCTTTCCCTTTACCGCAGCGTATCATTCTACCTTTCCCAAAACTCTAAATTTTAAGGTAAATGGGGAAGATGAATGTTGGCTGAACCTTTTGTGGTAATCATTACGTAATATATGTAAATCAAGCCATCATACTGAACACCTTAAATTCATACAGAGATGTATGTCAATTAGTTCTCAGTAAAACTTGAAAAAAAAAAGGTAAGTAGGAAAACTTTACCAGATTTTTATTTTTCATTTGCTGCATAAATTTCCCTTCTCAGTTCTGTAAAGTAATTGTGGGGCATGAAAAAAAGTCCAAGGTGTGGCTAGTGTTGCTGGAGTGCAGAATGGCTGTTGAGAGCCGGCTTTCTCTTCCTCCTCCACTCCTGCTTTTCCTCCTGGCTCCAAGGAGGCCTCCCAGGGGAAAAGACACCTCTTCCTTTAGGTGCTGCCTTCTTGGCTTGGTACACTTGGGTCACCAGGTTAGTTCCATCTCTTTTCCCCCAGGCTTGTTTTCTTTGTAAAGAGCTAAAATGAGGCCACGCGAGAGGGGAAAGGGCAGGGATAGGAATGACTACATTCTAGGCTCCAGGGGCAGGAGAGGTGGTCAGACATGTGAGGGGTTGTAGCACAAGCCAGCAAGCCAGGGTGGAGACTCTGCCTGGAGGGAATTTGCTTCTCCCTGCCCTCTGCATTTTCCTCTCTTCTCTGGACATCAGCGTGTTGCCATTCCACCTTTCCTGACCTCTTTTCTTCCATAGAGACTATCTGAACTTGGAACTTTATTTGAAATACTTGGAGAACCCCATCGGTCATGCTCTGGCAAGCCGTCTACACCTGGTCCAGTTATTGTTGACAGTGGTTGTGGCTTAGATGGTTGTGAGGTTCATGGGGTTTCTAGATCAGAGGCTGCCAAGAATACATTCTCAGAGAAGAAGAAGTGAGGACAACTATTGGCTCTTGAATATTTCAAAAAACTTTAAAATCAAAATTTATTATGAGAGTCTTCAAGCATACAAGGTAGGAGAATCGTATAATGAAATTCCATGTTCTGATTACTTAGCTTCCAAAC
Organism: Smutsia gigantea; assembly: GCA_032199065.1. Lineage (NCBI taxonomy): Eukaryota > Metazoa > Chordata > Mammalia > Pholidota > Manidae > Smutsia > Smutsia gigantea. Next base: position 42,006 of record JAVSCE010006224.1, read on the forward strand.
TTAAGGACATTTTGGCTTTTATCTTTGATGACTTTACTGCTGTCTGATGCACAGAAGGGTAGTGTTTAAGTATGCTAGGATCCTTTGTCACAACCCCAGTGTTGTCCCCAGGATTCCCAGGATGAGCCTTTGAGAAACACACCCATAAGAAAACACAGTGTTCTGCGGTTCACATTTTCCTTTGAATATTCCTATGTCTTCTTCCAAAAAGGATACAGTTTTACACGTATTGCTTGTGCAATAAAGAGATTATAAAGGTTTCAGAAATGAATCATATTTTTAAAAAGGCCTTTCTTTCTACTCAGTAGCTGCCCTTTGATTTCCTTTCCAGGTAATTTTTTGTTACTCACAAGACAGACTGTCTACCCTAACTTGTTTCTATATGGGTTAGGTAGGCCCCTTATTTCATTTGTGATAGCTGCATTTCCCTCAGGCAGAAACCCAGAAGAAACTTGAAAGTACCACATGTCCAAGAAACTGATTTCAAATTAATGGGTTTTAACTTTATTAGCATAATCTTAAAGTAGGTTATTGTATTTTCTTGTATCGTCATCAGGGAAGAATGTTTTTATACTGAGCTGAGTGGCCCTTTGAGGGCTCCATGGTTTACCTAGACAAGCCTGCGGGAGGGGGAGCGGGCATCCTGGCAAACAGAGGATGGCACCTGTGAGATTTTGTAGGTAAGTGACAATAGAATTCCAAGGTTATTTCTCTTTGTGCTTGTCTGTCTGAGAGGCCTCCCTGAAGGCGATGGTTTTCTCTTTAAGGTACAGTTCCTCCCTGTGGAAACCATTAGCTCTAGCCACTGGGGCCTTCTGTTCCCTTCTTCACTGGGAAGCTTACTTGTATTTTTTCTTTCCACCATTGGCTTTTGATAGTTCCCAGTTCCACTCAGGGGCTGCCTGATAATCCAAACTGTTTGCCTTTTCTGTTTGTAAAGGCTATAATTTTAAGAGATTAAATGATGCCATCATAAGAATGCTGCAGAAAGTTAAGTATAGTCTGTTTCACCCTCTGCTTCCTTGCCTCTGGTCTCTGGTATGGGACCTGGCAGAAGCCACAGGCTTCCTTGGTGTTTTCATTTAAAAAAAAAAGAGGATGCATGTTTGCTGGATTACCAGTTTCATTTAAGGGTGTGCTTTATGGAATCTTTCAAGTGAGCTGCTGGTTTGAGGGTAAAATCATTTGGAGGCCTGAGTTTTCATCCAAACCTCCTCATCTTCCTAAAATGTAGATAAAGGGAAATCTGAAAATTGCTTAGGCCTGCCTGGCTGGTAGCTCATAGATTGTTAGAAGGAGAAAAAAACTTTATGCATCACCTGCTTTAATACTTTAATTTTTCAGCTGAGAAAACATATATAACATTTGTTACTGTATGTCTTGACTGTGTTATTCAATAAATGCAAATTGCTGAATGAAGACAGCCCTTGCTCAGTACCTATGTGGGACTTGGCTTCTTCTGAGTCTCACGTTAGGCTTGGGCCCTGCCCTCTGGTGGCCCCTCGTCTTGGGGCGAAACATGGATGTAAAGCCATGTATTCCCTAGGGATCCTTTGACTCTCAATTCTGTGTTCATGAATGATAAATTGCTGGGTAGAAATGTGAAGCCAGCTCACAAAAGGGTAACAAATTGGGTGTAGAATATGTTTTCTCTGCACTCTGACCTTTTGTGTCTGGGGATGTGACTATGGGCTGGGACCTCGTTTGGACAGATAGTCAATATTCTTTCTTTATTCTCTTTCCTCACCCTTTATACAACCCTTCTTTGCAACTTTCCATCTTTTATCTCTCAAATCATTCTCCGACTTCCTCTTTGTATCATTTTCCTTATTTTATTGCCATTTGCTTTTTCTTCTCCTTTCTTAGGGCACTGCTGGATGCATAGGAGGAAGGTAACGTTTGCAATAATGAATGAAAGAAACTGTTACCTTGTGTGAAGATGGCAAGTGTGTGGACTGAGAAAACAGAAAGAAACGCTATTTTAAAATAGTAACTGATTTGTTCTCCATCTTGTTGTCATTGAGGAGATGTATTACATGAATAATACTTTAATGCTGGGACTGGTTTGTCATTGGATAAGTATTAAAAAATATTCCTGCTTGTGTGTGTGCGTGTGCGTGCACGCACACACACACACTATAAGTTTTAAAGAAGATATTATGCTAAGCTATTTATTCCATTTGATTAAGCCATTAGAAAAGATTAGAAGTGTCTTTAGTTCCAGGGAGATAAGTGTAAACAGGGAACGGATTTCAGAGAAACATCTGGCCAACATATACAACACCTTATCTTTAAATGCAGCTGTTTGTATTTTTTTTTATATAACTGATAAGAATGATAAGGTGGAAACAACATGTTTGAAAGCTCCAATTTCTTATATCGCATGCAAGTTTCTTCTCATAGTTTCCTTCAGATATATAAATATATGGAGAACCTAGAGTTTCATTTTTCTTTTTCCTTAGAGAATATTATCTCCATCACAGTAAGTGTCATCACCCAGTGATTGGATGATGCTGTTTGAGCCTGCTGTCTCGAATAAAGTTGCCCTTAAAGAGGCCCCCCCATGCCTCAGATAATTGTCCCTCCTGTTCACTTAAAAGCACATGCAGTGCTGATGTTTTTGTCCAAATAAGGGCACCTTTATGATAAATAAGGAGGGAGTCTCGTGGGTCAGATTTTCTTGACTTCCTGCCTTTGCTTTTATGAACTATGCAGAGTAGTGGAACTGCTGGGTGTCGGGCATCCGTGGTCAGAAGTCTCTGAGCTAAGGTGCTCAGTGTCTGTTTTTTTTTTCCTGGACTGTTCGGTACAATTTTATTATGGCTTTTATCTTTATGTGTGCATATTTTTAAAAATTGAAGTATAGTTGATATACAATATTTTATTTCAAGTATACAACATAGTGATTCAACAGTTACACACATTGTTAAATCCTCACCCCCACTAGTGTAGTTACTGTCAACATAGATATTACAGAACAATTGGCTATACTCTCCATGCTATATACTACCCTCCTCAGGACCAACTTAGATTATGATTGAGATTTTTGTGCCCCTTTATCCTGCTCGCCCACCCACCCATATCCCTCCTCCATGGCAACCACCAGTCACTTCTCAGTATCTGAGTTTATTGCTATTTTATTCATTTTGTTTTGTTTTTAGGTTCCACACATGCAAAAAAATGTCTTTCTCTGCCTGGCTTGTTTCACTTGGCATAATACCGTCTAGGTCCATCCATGTTATTGCAAATAGAAGGATTTCTTTCTTTTTTATGGCTGAATAATATTCTATTGTGTATATGTACCACATCTTCTTTATCCATTCATCCATTGATGGACACTTAGGTTGCTTCCATATCTTGGCTATTGTAAATAATGCAGCAATAAACATAGGGTGCATATATCTTTTCAAATCAGAGATTTTTTTTTCTTTGGGTAAATAACCAGAAGTGGAATTACTGGGTTGTACGGCATTTCTATTTTCAGTTTTTTGAGGGAACTCCATACTGCTTTCCACAGCAGCTGGACCAGTTTACATTCCCACCAACAGTTTAGGAGGGTTCCCATTTCTCTACATCCTCACCAACACTTGTTATTTCTTGTCTTTTGGATAGTGGCTATTCTAACTGGTGTGAGGTGATATCTCATTGTGGTTTTGATTTGCATTTCCCTGATAATTAGCTATGTGGAGCATCTTTTCATGTGCCTGTTGGCCATCTGAATTTCTTCTTTGGAGAAATGTCTGTTTAGGTCCCTATTTTTTAATTGAGTTATTTGTTTTGTTTTTTTTTTTGATGTTGAGGCATATGAGCTCTTTATATATTTTGGATGTTACCCCTTATTGGATAAATCGTTTTTGAATATATTCTCCCATACCGTAGGTTGCCTTTTTGTTCTGCTGATGGTGTCCTTTGTTGTACAGAAGCTTTTTAGTTTGATATAGTCCCAATTTTTGATTTTGTTTCCCTTGCCTTGGGAGATGTGTCCATAAAAATTACTCATGGTTATATTCAAGAAATTTTTTTTGTAAGGCACTCAGTTTCTGCCTGGGATCAGTTGGGCGGGCAGCAAGAGGGACATGACAGCCACGGGCTATTTCTGGCATATGTAAGTTTTAGTATGGTTTCTATCAGGTGACCATGATGATGACATATCTGTATTGTAAGGGAAAGACTGGGAAGTGAGTGCCGTGCAGTGGGGTTTCCTTTCCACAAAACTGTGAAGAGTAAATCATATAGTTTGGTTGTAAGCCTGTATATTGATCACAGTTTTCAGTCCTTGAAAATGCTGGTGGGATCTTATGTTCTTCCTGTTAAATTCAGTAGAGTGGAATTCAGAAGGAGCTATGAATTCAAGTAAAGTCTCTTACTTATAGGCATGACTGACACAGAGGAAAGCAAAACATTTCACTTACAGCAAATACATACTGGATTCTGGAAGTGTCAGAGTGTGAGCAGGATCACAGTTTGTGCATTTACTCATTGCTCTTCTGTGTATGAAACATTGCCAGAGGGTCCAAAAGAACTTGTTTCTTCAAAGTCATCTCCTGAAAGAAACTGAGACCCTGGTCAGTTGTAACCTGTGCTAATGAGGATTCCCATGTGCAAGTGGGCACGGTGGGTGAGGGACTTGACCCAAGTATGCTCTGGAAGAAAATTTTAAACTATGAAAAGATGTCCTTTGTATATGCAATAGGATGTATATGCAACCTCAGTGGCCTAGAATAATTTTTATGGAGTTAATTTCACAGAGGCAGCATGGTGTGATTTTAAGAGGCTAGGCCTTTTCTTCCGTGATTTATCCCACTTCTGTCACATTGGACACATCTTTTTCCTGGGTGGCAGAGGATCCATTTGTAAAGTGTGAAGGTTGCACCGGGAAACTGTTGCAAACTTTTTTTTTTTCTTAAAAACTGCAACCTTCATAAAGATAAACATTTTACTTTGTGATCCATAGTACAGGCAGGCCTTACTTACTACAGGTAATAGACTTTGGTATTTTCCATTGCATTTCAATCTACTCCTTTCCATTCTATTCCATTCAAAAAAATACCACAACTCATTAAATTGATTTTGATCATGACTTGTAATTTGAAAAACCACCCATACCCACTGATTTTTTTAAGGTCTCATTCCTGTCCTCCACTTTTTTCTGTAAGACAGGCATGCTCATTTCACTTTGTGGAAGCCTGCTTGGGAGTATGGGTTATGTCCTTAGAGCCTGCCCAAAGATTGAGCTAATGGGCAAGGCCCAGTGTATCTCCTGCCCCCGGCAGCCCCCTTTCCTGTCATTTAGGACACTGATTCCCAGAATATGGCCCACAGCCCATGGTGGACCACCAAGGTCTCCCTGCAGGATGGAAGAGGGCTACAGAAGTAGCCTTGGAACATTCTGAAGGTTGGTTGATGTGGCATTGTGTATACAGAGGAAGGTTTTGGTTGGTATCCCTCACAGGATGGCGGGAGGGTTTCAAGCCCTTCAAAAACTTGCTTCCTTTCTGTGGGAAAGATCCCAGTTTACCTATTTTGACCTCAGGGTTAGCTGTATTTCTGACCCTCACCTACCCTGGTTCCTTCGTCTGGCTCTACTCCTGAAAACTTTTCTTGAAGTGGATGCTTTCTTTTTGTGATTCCAGAAAGTAAGTTGCTTAGACTTCATATTCTTCCTTATCTGTGGCCAGAACTAACCTGCAGCTACAGAGGAGCTGAAGGTATGTTGCAGACAAATTTCTTATACTAAAGATAGTTTTGATGAAAATGATCATTGAGTTGTGTTCAAATTCTAGTATTTTTTGATGTTGTTTTCTCCGGTTCCCATCTGAAAATGTAGCCCCTGGAAGACTTCCTTTTTACCCTGTACTGTTTATTTCTGTTTGCACCAGGCCACATCACATCAGCTCTCTGGAGCAGGCAGACAAAAACTCGCCATCACTTCTCATTTCAAAGGCAACATTTCTTTTGGGGTTGCCCATTGAATCCCACCCCCCCCCAAGGAGGATCTCTTGTCCATGGCCTCATGATGGAAATGAACTGTGAATGGTCACACTTCTGCTTGCTCTGTGATTTTCTTTTTCACTCTCTTTTCCATTTTTTTCCCCAGGTTTTTCACTCTTTCCCAATTTTTGCTAAAGACTCCTCTCTTAACTAAATACCCCAAAGGAGTGGTGTTCCACAATGCCATCATAGTTTTGCAATCAAAGAATAGCTTCAAAATCAGGCACCTGATTAATTTATCTCCAGCCACCAGGGAAGAGTGGCTCTCCACGTTCTCATTTGTCACCGGGGCTCCATCTTGCCTCTGCACTGGCACCTATTACTAAATAAAACCCAAGTTGGAAGGGTCTTGAGGTTTTTTCCTGTGGTACCACCAGCATACCTTTACTATTACTTGACTATTTATTGCATTGGAGCCAGTAATAAAAGTATCATGGCATATTAACTTTTAATTTTCTCAGATTTATGAGGATCACCAAAAAGAATATGCTATCTCTGGTATGTGTTGGAGAAAAGAAGTTGGTTTGTCACAAAATTTATTTATTTCCATGGGAATAGTGCCAGTGCCCTGGCTGCTATGGACTTTGATTTGTTGCAGAACATTTCATTCTTCCCCAAACTGTGTGTATTTGTTAATGACTTAATTTATAGGTCAAGAAGAGGCCTAGTTATTCTTGCTATGGAGATATTCTGAAAGAGTGACATCGGCTGCCTGTCAGAATTCCCATCTCATTTAATTTCCTGAATCTGGAAGATGGATGGGAAAATTTTCACGTTTTAAAAAATGGAGCTGCAGATGTTCCAGGTCAAAAGTCAACCATGGAGATGAATCAGTTAAAAAAAAAAGTCCTGTTCATTTTTATGGTTGGGCTTTTCTCAGTTATTTAAAAAAAAAGAAAAGGCCACAGTTCAGCAAATCCACAATGTATGTTATCCTTGTAAAAAATGCATGTGGAAAAGTAGGTGTATAAACTGAGGACAACAATGCTGGGCTCCTTCGGTGCAAAAACAATCACACAGGTCCACAGAGGACATTCCCCATCCACACTGATCTTGTTTTCTTGTCCTTTTCTGATATGAGATATGGCAGAAATATTGGAAAAACAGATCCTGTTTAATGATTACCAGTGTGGATTTTGGCTTAGAGCCTTATATTGAGGCTCTTATATTGAAACCCCTGAGTTAAGCCTCCTCCTAAAGGAGGACCACCCATCCCTGTTCCCAGGGTTGTTTAGTGTCCAGTTTATATGTGATTAATGGAGTCAAATAAAACTGTGAGTGAAATATCAGGTTAGTTTTGCTTCCCATACTTAATTTGGTTTAATCGGATTACAAAAATTCAATGTCATATAACTATGGAAATCTTTGTAAAATGTAGTATTTATATTTAGAAAGCTAAACTAAACTGTATTAGAGACAAGATCCACTTAGAAATGGAAGAAAAAGTTCCCCACACAGAGACATTCATACATAAATATAGGTACATATGTATACATACGTATAGACCTATACATACATACAGAAACACATATATGTGCACATGTGTAATGCACACACAGTTGCACATATATACATAAAAGCATACATATATACACACCACAATAATTTATTACCCAAACTAGCACTCTTTATTAATAGTTATGCTAGGATAATGGATATAGAGCAGGACTCTTCCCATCAACCTGGGATGCACAGTTACCTACTGACATAGCATGCTGACAAGAAGCTCCTAAAAAGACTGGTTACTCTGTTCCAGGGATTTTACACATTTATTCCTCTACCATCATAGTGGGGAGAAATTTAGCAAAGACTTCACATCCCTTAGTAGAATTAGTCACTTTCTACTGAGGGATTGAAGCTAATCCTGATGATCTCATCTATAGAACTGCAGCATTATTAATGGATTTGCCTCTATTGCATTTTTTTCTAGAAGTCTTCTTTGTTTACATTTTTTTAATGGAGGTTATTTGGTTTTTATTAATATAAGTAATAGAGAAGTTTGGCAACTGGGTACTCTGCAGATGTGCTGTTTCCTCTTCTTCATTTACTTTTCTCTTGTCATCAGAATGTTGACAGCTGAATAACTCTTTTCAAAGCATTCATAACCTGACAGATATTACAGATATTTGTCATTTTACTTCCAGTAAGTGACAGTTGAAATTAGCTTTTCACAGTATTGGAGGATAGTGCGGGTGTAGTGAGTCCAGTCAAATTTGTATCGCATTTCTTTAATGTGTAAGTGATTTGGAGTCTTGCTGAGGACTCAGGACTGGAAAGATGTGGGAAGAGGATCTGGTAATCCCTCATTTTGGGTACCTTGGAAATTAGACTGACAGGGCAGTGTTATGTCACAGGGTTGGTCAGGGTCAGTGATAAAAGAATCCTTAAGGCCACATCCTAAAATCATGCTTCTGATGTTCAGCCCCTGCCATGGCATCTGTAAACAGAGAATCTTCCTTTTCTGAGCGGAAACTTCCAGTTATAGGTCCAGTCTTTCTGAAACTATTGATTATGTCACTGGAAAGCTCTACATGTTTGAAATCTATTTCTTACAATGCTTCCACTTGGTTGTTTCTACCCACTGGTCCTAATTTCTCCTCTACTGTGGCTATAAGTTCTAAATTTTGTTTCTCTATTTTTAAACACAATAACAGACATAATGACTGATATTTACAGATCATATACATTGTGCTAGGCCTTATAGTGTGTGGTAAGCACTTTTTATGCATTATCTCTTTTCATTCTCATAACCTTAGAGGGTACATTATGACTATAACACATAATTTGAAGAAATTGAGGCTCAGAGAGGTTGAAGTAACTTGCCAAAGATTCACACAGCTCATAGGTGGCAGATCCTTAACTGTTGTCCAGCTCTGTGGGAAGTTAACCCAATTCTTTGTGGTACTACATAAGTCAGAGAACTTCTTGGGGCTGCCTTTTCCCGTCGGTGTTCTGGGGATGATCAGTCATCTCTCATAGGGTATCTGTGAGGATTAAAGGAGACAGAGACGTGTGTGGGAATTTCTGTGGCGTAATATACCGTGTGGCGTTACATCGGCAGGGGCAGTGTCGTAAACATCATGAAGATCCAAACTACCATTCTGATGAGTTATCTAGATTAGTATGTTTATTTTATTTTTTCATTCCATTGTATCACCATTCCACCTCTCCCCAGTAATTTAAGGTTTATCCATTTCTCAAGGCCAAGCAGAAACTCCTCTTTGGATTCTATTTAGATTATCCTAGTCCACAATCATTTCTCTTTCTGGGGAACTTTGTTATGTGCTCTATTGTTTAGATGCTTTTTTAGGTACAAATAACAGGGGGAAAAAAACCTTCTTAAACTGTCTTAAAGAGAAAAAGGGTGGGTGTTGGCTCCCATGATAGCAATGGTTTCAGGTAAGGGGTGAGCCAGAAACTGTGTCCAAGTAGATCTAGTTATTCTTTCTCCATTTCTCAGCAACTTTTCCTCACTGAAGGCTTTGGCCCTTTGCAGGGTGGTTGCAAATAGTTCTTAGGACTATGTATGTCCTGGTTCAAAGGTAGCAAGAGAGAGAAAGTTCAACCCCTTAAGACTCGAACAAAAGTCCCCCAAGTTGGGTCTCATTGGCCTGATAGGTCTGAATCGGATCTGTAGTAGACTGAATGTTTGTGTCTTCCAAAAATTCCCTCATGAGTGGGATTAGAGACCTTACATACAGAAAGGGCCCCAGAGAGCCCTCTTACCCTCTCTCTGCCATGTGAGGATACAAGGAGAAGTCAGTATTCTGCAGCCCCAAAGAGGACCTTCACCAGTGTCCACCCATGCTGGTACCCTGGTCTCAGGCTTCCAGCTTTCAGAACTGTGAGAAGAAGTGCTGTTGAAGCTGTCCCATCTGTGATTTGTTAGGGTGGACGGAGTGGACTAAGGTGATGGCTGTTTCCTGTCCCTGAGTCAGTGACTGTGCCTGGGGGAGTGGACTCTGTTTAAAGGATTAGGCCAGTTGAGCTCTACTGTGGGACAGGAGACTGGAGTCTGTTGCACACAAACAATTTTGGGGAAATCTAGGAAAATGTTAGGAAGAGGATAGGGAGATATAGATCCTTTTGTCTAAACGGGAGGTAGCCAACAATTGTCCAGTGAATGACTTGTTTATGTTGCTTATTTTATATGCATAGTATTGGTTATCTAGTCATTTATAAGTCAGAACAGAGAGATCCTTGAGGACAGGGACTTTGCAGTGTTGTTTTTTTTACTTTTAATCTCTCCTATCTGCTTCAGCATGTGTCACACCTCCTTACGTATTGTGTGTGCTCAATAAGAATGTTGAATGATTTTTTCTACTTCAGAAGTTAATGTCCTCTATAATGAAATACAGTATAAAAAAAGTATTCAGTACTTCTATAAACTACTGTGGGGAAGGGGAAGTAGGTAGGATGTGAAGATAGTAATAAAGTTTAAGTAAGTTATCACCATTGACTATGTCTCCCCTTATTCAGGTATAACAAATTACATATTTGGATATACTATGCAATCTTCAGTTAACCTATTGGTGGGCACTGAGAGAACATTTTGTAGGCAGAATGTTCCTTTCTTTTTAGCATGTTAAATGTGGTGTTAATGAAATTGGAAATTTCAGACCACTATAGATTTATCATAGGTGGTGCTGCATGAAGAGAAATTTTGTTGATTTGAAGTCATTTTATCTTATGCTCAGGAGCCCAATTAACATTATTGATTGGAATCATACTCATCAAGATCAACTTATTTTGTGTTAATTTCCTACAGAGCAGAAACCAAGCACAGAGGAGTTGAGACAGAATGATTGATTTGACCATGAGAAGCATGTTTTGTACCATAATCTCATTGTAATGCTTCAGTAGTTAAGTTGTGCCAAATTGCTTTTGATGGGGCAATCATTTTCTGGTTGGGATTCCGTTCAGACCTATTGGTCAGCTATTATTTCCACAATAATGCTACATAAGAAACCACCCCATTTATCCACTTGCCCATGTTCTGTAGATTGACTGTGGTTCAGCTGATCTAGGCTGGGCAACTCTGCTCCAGGTGGTAAGGCAGCTACTTGGATTCCAACCTGTGTTGACTTCGTGTCTGCTCCATGTGTGTTCGTTCTGGGCTCCTGGTGAACGGAGTAGAGGCTGCGGAGGCACGCATGGGTCAATGCAGTGCAGGAACCAAGCCAACTTGTGGTGTGCTGTGAGCATGTTTAGGGCCTCTGCTCACATCACACTGCTAAATTTCTTTGGCCTGAGCCAATCTCATGGCCAAGACTAATAGCATAGTGGCAGAGAAAATCACTCTGTGCCTGGTGGGAAGGGACGGGAATGACTGTTTGCTGCACAATAATCCAGGTGATCATGGGCCTCTGGCCTTGTGACTCTTAGGGCAGTGTGCTTAGGTCAGGTATTTGTCCCACCATCACCGTGGTATCAAACTGGCTTCTTGACCTCAACTGGGAGACAACGCTTCTGAGTTTTCACCTAGAATTCAACTTATGGAAAGAAGCTGTGCTCTACATTGTGAGCTCTTTGAGGACAAAGGTGGCATCCTGTTTTCTGTTGGATCCCAAAACACCTGGCACAAAATAGGCGCTCAGTGTGAAGCAGATGAGTGGCAATTTTGTTTCCTTCACAGAACAGTTAAATAAAACTGAAAATGAATGATAGAAGTTAAATAGGGGGAGAAGCTGTTAAAGAGTTAAAGTAACCTCAAGTGTGTGTGTGTGTGTGACATACAAGTGTATTACACTTACATATGTGTGTATGCATATTTAATATGTGCATATATAGATGCCACATATTACATAATATATGTACATGTACTACTTTATTTAATTTCTCTGATAACCCTGTGAAGAAGGAAATTCACGATCAGAGCAGCTAGGTTTTCCAAAGGCCAACCTCCTAGATAAAGAGCTGGAGGTAGGATTCAAACCTCAGTTGTCTAACTCCAAGTCAAATGTTCTATTCTGGGGCTGCTTCTCAGAAGTGAATGGTGAATTTTTATTTTCTTTCTCACAAGGACTTTCCTTTTACCTTGAGCCTGACTGTTTGACTCAGCGCTGCATCAATTCCCCTGAGCCTGGTCTGTTAAAAGTGGACACATGGAACTTAAGAAAAAATGGAGCAAATGGCTGGAGATAGAGCACTGCTTTCCCTTTCCATTTGAAATTAATGTGCACTGTATAAAAAACATAAAGCATATCCATCCCCAGGGACTCGCCTGACATTTTAAAACTTTCATCTGCTTTAATTCATGATGTTCGGGCAAGGGATTTACACGTAGCTGAGCTGGTGTGGCGAGTTGGCTGCCGTAAGCGTTTCTTCTCCCGTCATTGCTGGGCTGAGCTTTCTACAGGCCCAGAGAAATTATATAGCTTATCTAGCTACCTCTACAAACAATAATGGGCCTATTCAGAGTTTATCGGTAGTTTTACTTTGTCGTTGAGCAGTATTAGTAGCGCTGTTGTGAACCAGGCCGGAGCAGCACCCACCGAATTTTCTCAGCTGCAGTGAGAGGATAAATAGCTGCCCCCAGAGCACAAAGGAAAATGTGTAGACGGTCTCAGCATTGAGTTAGACATGCTGGCTGGGATTGGAGCCGTGTTAATATCACATCTTGCAGATTTGGCAAGGGCTTTAAGAGTCTTGTATTTCAAGTTGGTTTTTATAGAAACTTGCCGCAGAACTGGGCAGGATTAATCACGGCTGAGATATATCACACTTAGTGCAGCATTAAATTCTAGCAATGGAACCATGCAAAACCAGTTCATAACCTTATAAGAACACTGTGTGCTATAGTAATCAGAGGGGAATACTGTATATCCAAATTAATGGAGAATAAAATGTCCTGCACTCTGTTTTTGGTGTCAGGCAAGGTTCCTTGGTGACGGTTGTTTCCTCTCCTTTACCCTGCATGAAAGCCGGCTGAGGCAGGCTGTGGGTCTTCCTGGAGTTTATTTCAACAGTGGACTTGTGCATATGGAAGGGGTCTACTCTGGGTATCCTTGGCTTGGCACGGATACCCAAAAAAGATCTTTCTTCATTCTTGAAGGATTTTTTACACACCTACTATGTTCTAGACACAGTGCTGAACATGGGGATTATAAAGTGCCTGTCACTCCATCCTTCCTTTCATGGAGCTGCCACTGACTGGGTCCCTAGCATGCTGAGAATTCATTGCAATTCTGAAATACTCTCTCTATTGCTCCCCAGTTTTAAGGATTTTTATGGGTCTCATTCTTATCTGGGATAGACATGCACATATTTTTAAGGGGACCCTTGAAAGATCTTTGGAGATTAGTTCAGGTATTGCCTGTGGCCCAGACATGTAAAGTTTTGCGATTCCAATTTGGCTGAAATATTTGTTGGGTAAAGATACATTAAAATATAAACGAAACAGCAATGTGAGGGATTATCAGTGTGTCCTCCCCTCCCAAAAGATTACCAGCCAGTGAGAAAAATGCCAAAACAGACTCACGTGAGGGACCATGGAATCTCCCCGAGAAACTTTTAAAATTAGTAGAATTTATAGCCAGAGTATGTCAGAGGATCACTGTCATGTCGAGGATCGTAGATGTGTGATGGGCAGAGTTGTTGTCACCTTTTGCCCCTACCCTCCTCCTCCTCAGTAACTGTCATCAAAATGAATTTTACCTTTGTGGCCATTTTAGAGGGGCCCTGCCTTTAACTTTAGATTTTACTGTGGGGAAGGACTATAGTAAGAAAGTTCTTAGCCAATCATTCCTAAGTCTTATAAAAATGAGAAAGCTGTGTCCACCTGACTTAACCTATTGCCTAGAAGGGTCTTTAGGATGCAGAAGCTTCTTCAAGGGTCTGTTGCAACATTCAGTCAGTTCCTCAGGCTGGTCCAACTTTGCTTTCAACTTTGAGACTTTACCAATTTCTCCTTTAATTAGAGATAAGGCATTTTCCAAGGACTTCAGAACCTGCCATGTTGAGGTGCTGAGGGAAAACTGTGCCAAAGAGAAATTATCTGGGGCTTAATGGCCCACCATGTCCTGCCTTGGGGAGGTTTCATGGCTAATCAGGATTTGAACCCAGTGGCCTGAGGCTTCCCACCTCAGTGGGCTACTGAAAGCAGCTGAAGCATCAGAGGAGATGCAATCTCTGATCCCACCAAAGAGAACGTATTTCCCACTGTCTTCCAAGTTGTTCCTCATTACTGTGCAAATGTGGTTGGGCATTTCTATTTCCTGACATGCCCTATACTTATTTACATAATAAACTCCAACCAAACAGTAGCAATTATTTCTTTTTCTCCTTCAGTTTTAAATTGGATCTTTTCTCCATCTGGTGGTTAAGTGAGTCACTTAAATTTAATTTTATAGGTTTTTTTGAGTTCAGATAATATAGACACAGATTTTAGCAGACATAAAGCTAGTGCAGTCATGCCCTGCTTCTTGGATTGTTACTGTATACATAACGATACCAATAAATAGACGCTCTCAGGCATTTCAGCTAGGGACTTAAAGAAAGTATGCCTGACTATGTTTAGAATTGTTTCGAGAAAAGACATTTCTTTTCCTTGAGGATTTGAAAATTCGGAGAGTTCTGCCTTTGAAGGGCAGGTTCACTCCCTGTACTTCTCTGCAAGTGGCGGTAAACATGGGCAGTGGCATTTCAGGCCAGAGGTCACTCTGTGGCTGGGGGTGTCTCAACCATTTGCTCTGTTACTTGGAGCCAAGAAGAGAAATACCACTTTAAAGAAAGCGAGAGGGCCAAGGTGAATTTTCTGGTCTGCCCCATCCAGCTGGCTACCCATTATCAGTTCATTCATCTGTCCATCTGTTTGTTGGTGGGTTCATTGAGAGTCTGTTGATTTCCAGACACTGGAGAAGCAAGATATGGCCTCTGGCTTGGGGTCCAGGGAACAAAGAGATATGTAAATAATTTCAGCATCATGTGATAAAGGCTGTGCTCAAAGTATCTGTGATATATTTACAGGGGGTATACTGGCTAGAGGAATTCTCATGGTCTTGCGTTGAAAGGGCGGTGTAATCTGGCTCTTGCATGAGAGAGTGGAGTACTGAAAAGAAAGCCATAAATAAGCAATAGCTATCACAACAACCCAAATAATAATATTAGTTAACATTAATTGGCTGCTTACTATGTGCCAGTACTTACTATATAAGTACTCAGGTGCTTAGCACTTTACATGTAACATCTCATTTAAGCCTTGTATCAAACATATGGGATAGAGCCATTATTGTCTCTCTTTACAGATGAGGATTTTGAGGGACAGAGAGATGAAGGAATTTGTTCAAGGTCACAGAGGTATGAAATGGTAGAGCTGGAATTTGAACCTGAACAAACTGGAAACCTGGCATGCTGCGAAGTAACTTCCGTGGCTCTCCGAGGGAACAGGGGAGCAAAGCGGTGTGAAAGGGACTGGCTTAGGGAGGACCAAAGGCCGGGGGATCAAGAGGCAGTGATGTGACTGCACCTCTTGGGTGCATGAAGAGTTTAGATATTTACCGATGGAGATGTGATAATTAATGTGAGTGGAAAGGCCCAGGGGTGGCTGGGATGGTGGGGGGCTGGGGCAGGAGCCATGAGGACTAAAGTGTGCCTGGAGCTCTCCTCTTGTACTCTCTGAATGCCCCTCTATTTTTCCTTTAGGTCTCAGCTTCAATGTGACACTTTCTCAGGGAAGCTGTCCTTAAACCCCCAAACTAAGGAAGAGCCCCTTAGTATTCTTGTTTTCCCTTCATGGTGCTTATTTCTGAAACTTACATAAATAGCAATTCTCTTCCCAACCAGACTGTGGGCTCTGGAAAGAAGAGGCTACTACCTGCTCTGTTCCCCTGTATTTTAATGTCTAGTGCCTGGCACAAAGCAGGTGCTCAATAAATATGTGTAGGCTGGAAACCTGGATAGTTCCTAAACTATTTACTTTCCTCGTTAATGACTCTTGGTGTTATTTTCATGGTAGCATATCCTCCACATCTTCTATAAATCAGGTTCCACAAAGTGCAGCCATCTTCATCTAGGAGATATTCAAATAATAAAAAAATATTTTAGCTAAAGGGAAATTTTCCCTCCAGAAGCTTTGACTCAACCTAACATGTTTGTAATATGAAATAACTTCTTTTTTTTTTACTGAAAATAATAATTATTTATTATTTAAAATTTCTTTTTAAAACATGCATCAAGTCAATAAGAAATCAACAATATTAAGTTAGAACATTTAAAGGCTGAAAATGTTCACAGCAGTTGTAATTCCTTCATAAAATGTAACTGCGTATATAAAGCAGTGCAGAGACAGCACTTATTTATATTGAAGTATCATTGATATACAATCTTACATTGGTTTTAAATATACAGCACAGTGGTTCAACAGTTACCCATATTATTAAATCCTCACTCTGTCCAGTGAGGTCACTGTCCATCAACATAGTAAGATGTTACAGAATCATTAACTGTAGTCTCCAGAGAGCACTTCTTTTTAAGTCTAGACTATATGAACATATTAATTCTAAAATGTTACAGAAAATGCCTTTGCCACTAACTAGTACGTGACTTTGACAAACTCTCTCTTTGATGGTCATTTTCCTCTTCTACTAAAAAAGGGGGAGGGAATAATTCTCACCTTCATAGGGTTGTTACTAAAGATTAAATTATTGTTTGCAAGGTACTTGGTATCATCCCTACCAGATAGTAAGTGTTGAATTAATGGCAATCAATTTTATTCTTATGGCAATAATAGCAATGGCAAAGACATGACTGCAGGAAACTGTTGCTTAAACAGTTTCCTGCTGTTGAAACAGTTACCACAAACTTAGTGTTTTAAAATAACACAAACTTATTCTACTATTCTAGAGGTCAGAAGTCCAAAATCAATCTCACTGAGCTAAAATCCAGACTTCGACAGGGCTGGTTCTTTCTGGAGGCTGTACAGGAAAACCTTCCTCCTTGCCTTGTCCGGCTTCTAGAGGCCACCTGCCTCCCTGGCTTGCCGCCCGTTTCTCCACCTTTAAAGGCAGCAGCACAGCATCTTCAAATCTCCCCACTCTCTCCTTCTAAGGACCACCTGGATAATCCAGGACAGTGCCCCAGCTCACAGTTCTTAACTTATTCACATTTACAAAGTCCTTTTTGCCACACAAGGTAACATAATCACAGGTTTTGACGTTAGATGTGGGTATCTTTGGTAGTTGCACATTATTTTGCCTACCACAGACACTAAAGTGACACTGAGCACAATTATCTTTGAATTTCATGAATCCAGTCC
>JAVSCE010006225.1:0-107177 GCA_032199065.1 Smutsia gigantea
AAGCATAATAAAAAGGACTTGAGACACTTCCATCATCCTAAAACAACACCTAATTCCACTTTGGCTTTTCACCATCTTCTTTCCAAAAGTCAGAACATATGTTCTCATTTGGATAAAAGAAAAGAGGATTTCAAAATCAAGAGCCCTTCTTGATGCCAATGGAACAGCAATGATTTATAGGAATTCTCCTATGAATGAGGCCAGCAGGGCTTCCAAGAATGTGAAGGAGAATACCACTGGGGGAATGTGCTCAACCCTTTTATGTTTAATTCTTATGAACACTGATTAGTACCTTGGAGAAACCTGGAGTACATACTGCTTAAAGGGAAAGATAATTTCTTAATATAAATTTTTCAAATAATTAAGGAATTCTAGAGTATCTGCAGCACTTCGAATACCATGCCTCAACATAATCAAAATTTTAGACAACTAATTATGGTAAATTTATTGGCTTAAAAGGTAAGAATAATTGCAAAATATGGGTAATTAATGAATGTGTAGAGAGAGATGCAATAATCAAAAACAAGGGGAATTGCTTCCCCTTGAGCAGGACTCAATAACAGCACTCTTCTGCCGGGTGATCCTCACATTCAGCTGAATCCCAGCCCTGCTCGGATCCTGTAGGCATTTGTTTTCAAACATTTCCATGCTCCTATTTTATTCTTCACTAAAATAACATTTTAGAATATTTGATGCATTCTGGAGGTGAGAAAGTTGCCTGCACTATATTTTCTTAGGATTTGCAGCAGTGCTATAGACATTAATTGCTCTAATTATTAAAAAACTACAATGCCTTTTGTTTCCCTTGCCCGGGGAGATATGTTCATGAAGAAGTTGCTCATGTTTATGTCCAAGAGATTTTTGCCTATGTTTTTTTCTAAGAGTTTTATGGTTTCATGACTTACATTCAGGTCTTTGATCCACCTTGAGTTTACCTTTGTGTATGGGGCTAGACAGTAGTCCAGTTTCATTCTCTTACATGTAGCTGTCCAGTTTTTCCAACACCAGCTGCTGAAGAGGCTGTCATCTCCCCATTGTATATCCAAGGCTCCTTTATCAAATATTAATTGAAACAAAAGCAAAAATGAACAAGTGGGACTATATCAAGCTGAAAAGCTTCTGTACAGCAAAGGACACCATCAGTAGAACAAAAAGACACCCTACAGTATGGGAGAATATATTCATAAAAAACGTATCTGATAAAAGGTTGACATCCAAAATATATAAAGAACTCATGCACCTTAACAAACAGAAAGCAAATAATCCAATTAAGAAATGGGCAGAGGACATGAATAGATACTTCTCCAAAGAAGAAATTCAGATGGCCAACAGGCACATGAAAAGATGCTCCACATCGCTAATCATCAGAGAAATGCAGATTAAAACCACAATGAGATATCACCTCACACCAGTGAGGATGGCCAACATCCAAAACACAAACAACAACAAATGTTGGCGAGGATGTGGAGAAAAGGGAACCCTCCTACACTGCTGGTGGGAATTCAAATTAGTTCAACCATTGTGGAAAGCAGTATGGAGGTTCCTCAAAAAACTCAAAATAGATATACCATTTGACCCAGGAATTCCACTCCTAGGAATTTACCCTAAGAATGCAGCAGCCCAATTTGAAAAGGACAGATGCACCCCTATGTTTATTGCAGCACTATTTACAATAGCCAAGAACTGGAAGCAACCTAAGTGTCCATCAGTAGATGAATGGATAAAGAAGATGTGGTACGTATACACAATGGAATATTATTCAGCCATAAGAAGAAAACATATCCTACCATTTGCAACAACATGGATGGAGCTAGAGGGTATTATGCTCAGTGAAATAAGCCAAGCCGAAAAAGACAAGTATCAAATGATTTCACTCATATGTGGAGTATAAGAACAAAGAAAAAAACTGAAGGAACAAAACAGCAGCAGACTCACAGAACCCAAGAACGGACTAATAGTTACCAAAGGAAAGGGACTGGGGAAAATGGGCGGGAAGGGAGGGATAAGAGGGAAAAAGGGGCATTACGATTAGCAGATATAATGTTGGGGGGCACGGGGAGGGCTGTACAACTCAGAGAAGACAAGTAGTGATTCTATAGCATCTCACTACACTGACGGACAGTGACTGTAATGGGGTTGGTGGGGGGGACCTGATGAAGGGGTAGTTTAATAATCGTAATATTGCACATGTAATTGTAAATTAATGGTAATAAAATAAATTATATTAAAAAAACTACAATGCCCATGTGTAGGAAAGGGAAATCATAATATATTCTTTATGTAATAGTATGTGTTCTCCAGAATGAACTACGGGATTTAAATTTAGGACTTGTGTTCCTATAAAAATGTTAAAATCCTATCTACTACCATTCTGCCTCCCCTAGAATAAAACAATTTAATCGGTTATGTTTAAAATCTACTTAAGATTAATTTAGGACTGTTTTTATCAGGCCTGTCATATAGAAGAAAACTAGTAATTTCACCGAGCAAAAAGGAGAGAAAAAGAGAATAATTATGAAGCAGAGTTTTCTTTATAGAAACAACCCAGCAAAATTTGAGCTTTGTTTCAAAAGATCTTTCAATTCAAGCTTGTTTCATTCTAGAAAACAAAAGTGTAGTTGTCACATTGCAGTTCACTTGTAAGTCATATCGTTATTTCTTATCAAATGGTGTAATCAATGAACCAGAGTTTTTTCTTGCCTTTTCTAGAATCCAAACTGTATTCAGGTACAGTGAAATACTACAGCTATGAAGCTACACTGCACGAGTGTTGAATACTTTTCTGATAACAAAATCAGCTACTTCAAGGTTGGCAAACTATGGCCCAAACCATGTCCAACCCATGCTACTTTTTATAAATAGAGTTTGATTGGAACACAGCCATACCTGTTCTTTTAGATATTGTATATAGCTGCTTTCTAGATACAAAGACTGAGCTGAGTAGTTGCAACAGAGATTGTATGGCTGAATCAATTTTTGAAAGCTGTAATATTTACTATCTCGGCTCCTTACAGATAAAGTTTGTAAACTCCTAAAAGAAATCTTTGATTTGTCTAATAACTCTGTTTATGTACAATTTGTTATCTTATTAATCTTAATTAGATTTAATTATTAAAGGAATATAGACACAATATCAAAAATTTTAATTCTACTTGTGTAGGCACACATGCAAATAGCTGAGTCATTCATACCATTTAAGTCAAGTTGGAAAATTTATCAAAATGAAAATTTTTAATTACAGGTTATTGTTCATTCTAATTCTTATTTTAGGAGAAAAACTTATAAATATCTTCTAATACTAAAAATAAGTAATGGACAATAAGCTTGGGAGTCTTTGGAAAATTATGTAGTTTCCTTTGAGTTATTACATTTCAGACATGTATACATGTATCTCATTCATTTTATGTGCTATTTACTCCTGTAAAATGTTAGGCATAAAACATTTCTGCACCAATGAAAATATGGTGGTAAAAAAATTGTACCAATAAATTAGATTGAGCCATTTTAAATAGTGGTTTACATGGTAGGGTAAATACTTCGATAAGGGCTCACTGTCTAGAGAGAGTACACTAATAAATTTACCTCTCTACCTTTGTCTAGTCCTTAACAGAAAATTTTACATAGCTTGCTTTTTGTTAAGACAGAGCAAATAATATAATTTCAGGCCTCTGAGTATCAATCATCTGGAATGTCACTACACACTGATGCAGGAGCCAGAGGGCTTTTGGAAAATTACTGCATTGCCATCTTTAAGCTCTATGAAAAAGGGAAAAAAGGTAAGCTTTCTTCCAAAAGGTGAGAGTGTTAGTTTTAAAATATTGTGTTATTGCACTAGCAGAAAGAAGAACTCAATTTGGCCTATTTAAAAAATATATATGTATTTTTACTTCTACCTAAAAGTGAGGGACAATGAAACTAGTTCAGCTTACATTTTACCACTGGATGCTATGCTGTATAGAACCAGAGTCCCTAGGCATTGCTCAGATCCCCTTCAATCCAGCAGCAACCCTGAACTTCTAGGAAAGCACCAAAGCTATAAAAGTTATTATACCTACATCCCTGAGCCATATTTAGAAAACTCGTTTCCACTACTGAGGAAAAATGCTTGCTCACCCTCTTTCCTCAAGGCCTTCACCCAAGAGTCTCCTATATCCTTGGCCAAACCTACTTCCCTCACTCATTGAAGAAACATGATACATTTTTCCTCTCTATGGCAGAGGGGGTAGGGAAGGGGAGGGCTTTTAACTTTGCTCTGGGCCCATTTTTATAAGTCACATCATATTGTCTCATTTTCTAATGGATGCAAATGGATTGATATTCACATTTGCTTATATAACAAAAATAACCCATTAAGAAATTGAATCAAAGTTATTTCACCTACTACCAAAGAGAATAACTGCCTAGTTTTGTGTTGGAAGACTGTCACCCTATTTGTGATCTTCCTCAAACTGAACTGACAAAGTCTGAGAAGTAAGAAGAGTCCGAAGTGTTTCCTGGCTACAATCCTTCTTTGAGTACAATCCTCATTAGGTATGATTTAAGCTTAATTTTAAATCACACAGCCTGAGCCTATCAGGATGGTATTTAATAGAAATAAAAGTAAAGTACAAACTCACTCTTAGTGAGCAAAAACCACCTCCCGGAAAACAATGTTAGAGCTTCTTAAAGACAAGGCCCATTAAATTGGATTTGAAATAAATGGTTTAGTTATAACAATCATAAAATAGAGGGGTTTTAGGAAGATGGTAGTAACCCAACTGAATGATGGGACTTCAGAAAATCATATTATGATTTAACAATGCTGTTAATTATAATGAATAACTAGAAAAATGAAGGTGGTTTTGTAGTTGTTATAATGTACATTTATAATAGCATATATTTGGTAACACATTTACCAACTAACATGGGCAAAGTAGAGCAACTGTAGTGTGTAACAGTGCAGCAGATATATGGATGATAAAGGACATTAAAAAAATCATTTTATGTGAACAAAGTTTGAAAGAGCTGGTAATATTTAACCTAATCAAGAAAAGATTTAGAGTGGATGAAAAAGTTTTTAAACACTTAACGTTATGTCAGCTGAAAAAGAGATTAAGCTTGTTCTTAGGGATCCAAATGAAAGAACAATAATCATTGCATCAAAGTTTCAAACAGACAGATTATTGTTTAGTATAAGAACACACTTACTCATCATCAGGGTGTTCAAGGGACAGACCAGCTGTTTCATAACCTAGTATGTGAGTCCCCTCTTCCTTCCCAGCAAAGGGTTGGTAAGTTTAGTTTACTGGAGCTGAAAACCTGGGAGGGGCAGCTAAACTAGATGGATTTTATCATGACCCAGACTTGACAGCTTATCTTACAAGTTATTTTTTTATAAGGTAGAATAGGCAAGTACATTCAAAACAAGCAAGGCAAAATATTAAAATGTAAACATAAAGACAGTGTTAACTTTGCATACCATTATGTGGAAATAAGACAAAACAAGGATAGAAGATTGAGTAAAATTTTTGTATGAACCAGTGTAAATATATAAATTGAGCATCACAATGCTATAAATTAGGTAATAATTTATTTTCACTAACAGTACATGCACATCAATAATAACAAGTTTCCTTCAGGAGAACACAATAACTTTTATATCTCTTTCTGGCAAACACTTTGACATTTAAAAACAACAGCAACAACAACAAAAAAAACTGTCCCCAGAAACCTAAAACAATCAATGTGCTTTAATTAGCCACAAAATATTTAAATCTGATATTTTATACAGGAAAAAGAAAACCTCCACTGGATGTAACGGCAAAAATGAAGGAGAAAATACTTTAATAAAACTGTTGATTAGAGCAGCGAACATCTGTGATTGGAAGGTAGGCTAGGTACTTTCCTTTCGCTCCGCATGTGGTGTAGACACTTCCTTCTCACCACCTCAGTGCTGTCCACAGCATTCATTAGACCAGGCAGTAAGACTAGAAGTATTGAGTGGTTTTATGTTTGGGATTCTGATTGTTTCACTAAATGCTTTTTAATGAATACCTTAATGCACTTCTTAATCTATAGTTTCTCTAACTCTCTTTTTTTACCCCACCTAGAGATTAATATTTAAGTAAGAAACAGTATGAATTTCATCTTAACTGCCAGGTTTTGTTTTTAATTCTCTAAGTTAACTATTAATTTTTAAATATAATTATCCTTGGATTACTGTTAAAGCAAGATTTTTATAGTCAAGTGTCCTATGAAAAGGATGACTTCTTGAAGGAACTGCTGAAATTTACTAGTACATTACAGCAGGTATGAATTTTGAAATGGGTTTTACTTATGTCAGGAGTACAATGCAAATGCAAATATTCCCCTGAGTAAAATAATAGCAAATGAAAGGAAAGGAACATAAACTACTGATTCAACTGATTGCAATCAATGCAAGTAAGGATGTAGAAATAGATGGTTTAGAAATTTTCAAGAAGGTTAAACGATACTAATCCACTGTCTTGAGTTATTTAATATGTCTTCAATAGATTCAAATGCTGATGGACTTTATTTATATTCTATAATTAATGTCTTGTTTAAAATACATATTTTATTACCTCTGTAGTCCTGAGAAAAGTTAGAACAACTGCAAAATAATTATTCAAACTTCTCGTTTTTTAATTTTTGTGTCTTATGCTTTATTTTATAAACTTCCTCATATTAAAAATTGAAACTGGCTTCTGGAAATTAGTAAAATAACTTCTTTGAACAAATTTAGTTAATAGGCTATTGCATTCTTTAAAAAAAGAATCCTACCTATGCTATGTTTTTTATAATTACTATGTTAATAAGAGAAGATAATATAGTTTGGTTTGTATAATTATTATTGATTTGCTTTCATTTTTCAAATATACTTTCAAAGTAGGGCAGCGCTTTGGTGCTACTACTTTATTAGGTTTATAGTCGTTTTTGCAAAGTGATTTTGATCTTAGAACTTTTCAGATAAAGTGGATTGATAATCAATAAAAGAAAATCCTATGTGAATTATTTTGATCTATATATTGGTTTAAGTATTTGTCCTAATAGCATATTCTCATAGAGCTTACCTGAAGGCCATGCTTCATTTTTCAAACTGTACCTTAAGAACATAGGGTAGGGTTTGTGATATATGTATGAGGTACATAGCTTTATACAGTTGTAAGTATTCTCATTATCTGTCTTCAGAAGTCCTATTTAATCATATTAGATGCATTTTAATGATAAACATATTCCAGTTATTAACCCCCCACACATT
Source organism: Smutsia gigantea (assembly GCA_032199065.1). Taxonomy (NCBI): domain Eukaryota; kingdom Metazoa; phylum Chordata; class Mammalia; order Pholidota; family Manidae; genus Smutsia; species Smutsia gigantea. The sequence goes on from JAVSCE010006225.1 coordinate 7,259, forward strand.
AACAGATAGTGAAAAAGAGCTTTGGCAAATATGACCAAATCAAACCAGAAAAATTCTTAAATGATGGGAGATGACCAGATAGGTTATTCTTTTCACTGTTTCACAATTTGACTGAACCTGTCTAATGAATTCAAGTAATTGACTTATACAGGATTTATATAAATTCCCTTTTTTTCTGGCACCATTCTTTATAACATAGGCTCTTTTTGTTTAGTATAACATGGTTTACTTACATATTCCAAATCACAACATGATGTTATTGCTTGGACTACAGTAACAATAAGGTTGCCTTGCTTTGAAAAATATAGATGGGAAAAACTTCTGAAATATCTCTGGAAGTGCTTTCTACCTTGCACTCTGTCCCTCAAAATGCAGTTTATGTCTGTCTGTGGGGCCCTAAACAAGGGCATCCAATAGGGGTCTGAGGGAGCTGAAACCTTGGTTCACTAAGCCTTGCACCCTCTCATGGAGCCTGTATGGAAGGGAGAAAGGGACATCTTTTCTCTGCTAAAAGCCGCTGTCCTGAGCATTCTATCCAGAGGACAAATCTACCAGGTAGTGGGGTGGTTTCTATTACTTCCACACAGAGATGGTATCTTATTCTGAACTGCACACATGTAACAGTGATCACGGTATCACAGACTACTCCAGTGACTCAGCAGTGTGCATTTTCAAAGGGAGAGAAGGAAGGTACACAGAAATCCAGAGAGAAGTAAGGAGTCCAAATACTGGATTTGGGACTCGAAAATAATCTTTGAAATTCAAGAAAGATACTAAACTTTGAAAGGAAAAGCTTTGATTACGAGAGCTTAGTTTTTTTGATTTTCAAAAGCCTAAGACTTGAAAGACATAAAAAGAGATTGAAAATAGAGTGGATGGAAAGCTGAATGAACCCAGAAAAGAGGTAAATGTTCCCCTGTTGAAAGAGAAAGGACTATTTGAAGGAAAGGATAAAAGACACTGGTAGGTCCTTGACAAGAGACTAAATTGCTCTCTCCTCCAGGCTCTGGTTTTCAGATAGGGTGGTAAAAGGAATCCTCAGGAACTCTTGAGTCCTAAAAAGAATAAAACTTCTACCGTGACTTCCCACGTACATCTGGGGACATGATAAGCCTTTCAAGGTTCTGAGGACAGCCAGATGTCGTACCACAGCTATAAAACTGACATAGTAACAACACACCTCATTGTAGGTGGATGGAAATAGCTTTCCTGCAGCTACCAAACAGCTTTATAGAATATCCAAAATACTTCCTGTGGCTCTGAGGGAAGAATCAAAAGGACACAGAGCTGGGGATGTGAGGTGTGATAGACTGGGAGAGAGGTAGTCAACTCTGAGGACCCAGTGACTGGACACCAGACAGCTAATGCAAATAGCTTGGGCGGACATTTCTAGTTGTGTTACATACTGAGTCTAAAAACAGCTCAGCAGTTTCCTCTCCATAGTAGTGCTTGGACTCTATTTTAAAGAAGAAAGATTTAGATGGATTTAGAGAAACTCATTCAATTGTGAAAAGTAAATCAATTGCAAATTTTCCCTCTGTGTGGACTTTAGATGGCCTTAAACTTAGTTATTATGGATTTAAATAAAGACAATATAATTTTCTATAACCAAAGCTTATGGCCTATGAAAACTCATACTCTACAAAAGGATTAAAAAAATTGCAGAAGAGAAATCTAGAGTGTGTTACTATTAAATTCACCACATTGTTTTTAGACAGCCATTAAAAATAATTGCATTTTTCAAGATTCCATTTATATACAATGATTTTGGGAACTCAGTTATCGTTGCAGTTTACTATTCATGTGGCAACTTGAGGCCCCTTATCAGTTAGCCAAACACATCTTTTCATCTAAGGTGAGAAAGATGTATTTAGACAGATGGAGTGACTTGTTCAATTTGTCACTGAGCGGGGCCAGAACTTAAGTCTCTAGATTAAGACTTTGTCATGCCTTTTCGTATGGTAAGTGTCAAAAACTCATCTTTAATTTCTAGCAAATATCCCAACCCTAAGACAAAAAGCAAGGAAAAACATTGACAAAATTAAATTGTCTGAAAATGAGAGCCATTGCTTTGGTTTCTTAATATCAAAGAAACACAAAGGGATTATCAATACATATTAGTTTATATATGGAGATAATTATATGGCTATTTCTATATTATAGGTATGTGAATAGTAAATATATCTGTTGATAGGTTTCAGTAATACTTCTTCAAGGCTAAGTATTGGTTAAAAAAACAAATGATTCTAATCTTCAGTAAATCACACTGTCATAGAAAATAGATACAGATAAAGGAGCCAAATTCTCTCTAACACTGTCCCAACGTGTAAAATGAAACATGGCCTTATGAGTCATCACTGCATATTTTAGAAAATATCTCTCTCCTTTGAATGTATTTGGGTAGTAAAATCATTTAATTATAATGTGTGAATGTGTATATAAAGACTTCAGTGAGAACACAGAATCTCTTAGAAATTTCACCTAGAGTGAGATTGTAGATAAAATACAAGACATTTTTATGCTGGGTGTGAAAAAGCTCACTAAAATATTTACGTATTAATATCCCATTGCAAAGATCACTGTTAGCTCATTGGCCTTAAATTATTCACTAGGTTCAATGATTATTATTTTTGGCTGCAGCAGCCAGACCTTATAAATACATTTCTAAGGTCACACACTCTGCTTTTCATCTAAATCTTTCTCCTGCTTTTCTCTTTTAACATGGAACATTAAATGAAATTACCTGACATTCAACCTCAGTGAGTCAAACACTTTTTTAGACCACAAATGAAACTACAAGGATACTATTTTTTATATTATTCAAAGAGTGATCCAGAACTCAGGAAATGGAGGATTTTAATATCAACTTTAATAAATACTATTTTTTTAAGTGGCAATCACAATAGTCTTTCTTTTGTTTGACAACAAAAATTATCAAATATAGTTTCTAAATAGATTTTTTTACCCAGAGTTCATAATCTTACATAGATGCTTTATCTTTCTTGTGAACACCTTTGCGCAAGAGATATTTTAAAGAATTCAGTACATGTTTCTTATCATATTGACTGAGCTATAGTATAGTTATCTGGAATGTGGGATTCTCACATCACTGCAGCTGGAAGGACTTTTTTCTTTTGCACCACATAATTTTATTTTGCTTTGAATTCAAACACAGTAAAGGATATATTTTCTCATAATGGGGCACTGCTAGGATATGCTGAACATAGACTGGTTCAGGTCAAAGAGTCAATGTAGAATTTAGAAACAAGTGCCCATTTAGCCTAAAAGCAACCCTGAGACCCCAAGATTTGAAACTAAACTCTTGACCTGTAGTTGATCTTGGGAAATCAGTTCCCATTTCTGTTTTAGTGGGGTCATCTGTGACATCAGGTAACCTCACATTACCAACTACAGGGGAGTCTGGCCTGTACCCAATGAACAGTATTTCATCCTAGGTAATGTGTAGTGTACTTCTCAACTAGTTAATTTATGCATTCTGAGTCAAATGTGTCATTTTCTCTGCTTTTGCATGCCTCTAAATGTTTCTTCCTGATTGTGATGTATTTTCTTCCATGTTCAATCCTCCAGTTCTTATCTAATCATTAATTCATTAGACAAATACTTATGATGTCAACTAGGTAGGAAGCATTACGTTAATTGAAGTCCTTTTCAGGCTCAGAACAAGGCCCTCAAACTTCTAGAAATATTTGCTTATCTGGTTTAATCCCATTTCTCCTTTGAATGCAAAGTTCTACTCCACTGCATCCAGTTCTCACTGAACTCTTATTCTTACTCCTCATGGCCACCTTCTCAAACTTCTTACTTGGCCCATGAAACTTATTTCTATTTTCTCTTTGCTTCTTTAGGGTACAATAAAACTCTGGCTGCCAAATGGATAATGAGAAATACCAAATCCCAGAAGGGAATTGATTTAACCTGAGGTCTGGGAAGCTTGGGGGACACCAACATCTGTACAAGTGACACTGATAGAGCATCTAGAAGGCAACATAGTTTTTTAATTTGTATATATTAATTATATGTGCATTTCTATAAGATGTATTATATTTATATAAGATTACAACTGTTCAAGATATGGAGAAACAACATTTGTTACTCAAAGAACAATATAGGGAGAGACAAGACTGAATGAAACCTAGAAATCTAAAAATAGGATAACAAAAGAGGGACAACATGGGAGTAAATTCAACAGAGAGCTACAGGGCACCTACCTTCTGCTAGGTCTCAAACTGTGTCCTGGCGATACATAATGAACAGCCAGGGAACTTAACCTTTGCTTGGGTGTTAGAGAATGCTTTCTTGAATACTTGAGCTCAAAACTAAAATTCTAAGACAACACACAGACATCTGAAGGGCTTTGCAGTGGATGGATTGATGTTCACTATCAACAGATTTCACCTAGTCATCCATAGCATAGATGAAATATCTCTCAATAATATCTAACTCTATTCACTCTAATTTTATGATTATTAAACACCTACATGATTATGAAATTATCCCCCAAGGGATGATTAAATTGCAAAGCAGACATTTAGACCACAGTGCAAATATCCAAATTACCAGATTATGTATTTTTTTTATAATTTATTTTGCTATAATTATTCTACAATTACATGTGCAATATTATGGGTATTAAACTACCCCCTTCATCAGGTCCCCCCCACCAACCCCATTACAGTCACTGTCCATCAGCGTAGTGAGATGCTATAGAATCACTACTTGTCTTCTCTGGGTTGTACAGCCCTTCCCATGCTCCCCCAACATTACATCTGCTAATCGTAATGCACCTTTTTTTTTCTTATCCCACCCTTCCCACCCATCTTCCCCAGTCCCTTTCCCTTTGGTAACTATTAGTCCATTCTTGGGTTCTGTGTGTCTGCGGCTGTTTTGTTCTTTCAGTTTTTTTCTTTGTTCTTATACTCCACATATGAGTGAAATCATTTGATACTTGTCTTTTTCGGCTTGACTTATTTCACTGAGCATAATACCCTCTAGCTCCGTCCATGTTGTTGTAAATGGTAGGATTTGTTTTCTTCTTATGGCTGAATAATATTCCATTGTGTATATGTACCACCTCTTCTTTATCCATTCATCTACTGATGGACACTTAGGCTGCTTCCATTTCTTGGCTATTGTAAATAGTGCTGCAATAAACATAGGGGTGCATATGTCTTTTTCAAACTAGGCTGCAGTAGTCTTAGGGTAAATTCCTAGGAGTGGAATTCCTGGGTCAAATGGTATTCCTATTTTGAGTTTTTTGAGGAACCTCCACACTGCTTTCCACAATGGTTGAACTAATTTGAATTCCCACCAGCAGTGTAGGAGGGTTCCCTTTTCTCCACATCCTCTCCAACATTTGTTGTTTGTGTTTTGGATGTTGGCCATTCTCACTGGTGTGAGGTGATATCTCATTGTGGTTTTAATCTGCATTTCTCTGATGATTAGCGATGTGGAGCATCTTTTCATGTGCCTGTTGGCCATCGTAATTTCTTCTTTAGAGAAGTGTCTCTTCATGTCCTCTGCCAATTTCTTAATTGGATTATTTGCTTTTTATTTCTTAAGGTGCATGAGTTCTTTATATATTTTGGATGTCAACCCCTTATCAGATACGTCATTTATGAATATATTCTCCCATACTGTAGGATCTCTTTTTGTTCTACTGATGGTGCCCTTTGCTGTGAAGAAGCTTTTCAGCTTGATATGGTCCCACTCGTTCATTTTTGCTTTTGTTTCCCTTGCCCAGGGAGACATGTTCATGAAGAACTTGCTCATGATTATGTCCAAGAGATTTTTGCCTATGTTTTTTCTAAGAGTTTTATGTTTCATGACTTACATTCAGGTCTCTGATCAACCTTGAGTTTACCTTTGTGTATGGGGCTACACAGTAGTACAGTTTCATTCTATTACATGTAGCTGTCCAGTTTTGCCAACACCAGCTGCTGAAGAGGCTGTCATCTCCCCATTGTATATCCAAGGCTCCTTTATCAAATATTAATTGACTGTATGTGTTTGGGTTAATGTTTGGATTTTCTATTCTGTTCCACTGGTCTGTGGGTCTGTTTTGGTGCCAATACCAAATTGTCTTGATTACTGTGGGTTTGAAGTAGAGCTTGAAGTCAGGGAGCGTAATTCCCCCTGTTTTATTCCTCCTTCTCAGGATTGCTTTGGCTATTTGGGGTCTTTTATGGTTCCATATGAATTTTAGAATTATTTTTTCGAGTTCATTATAGAAAGCTGTTGGTAGTTTGATAGGGATTGCGTTTAATCTGTAGATTGCTTTAGTTAGGATAGCCATTTTGACAATATTTATTCTTCCTAGCCAAGAGCATGGGATGCATTTCCATTTGTTAGTGTCCTCTTTAATTTCTCTTAGGAGTGTCTTGTAGCTTTCAGAGTACAGGTCTTTCACTTCTTTCGTTAGGTTTATTCCTAGGTATTTTATTCTTTTTGATGCAATTGTGAACGGAATTGTTTTTCTGATTTCTCTTTCTGTAAGTTCATTGTTAGTGTATAGGAAAGCAACAGATTTCTGTGTGTTAATTTTGTATCCTGCAACGTTTCTGAATTCAGGTATTAGTTCTAGTAGTTTTGGAGTGGAATCTTTAGGGTTTTTTATGTACAGTATCATGTAATCTGCAAATAGTGACAATTTGACTTCTTCTTTACCAATCAGGATGCCTCGTATGTCTTTGTTTTGTCTGACTTCCGTGGCTAGGACCTCCAGTACTATGTTGAATAACAGTGGAGAGAGTGGGCATCCCTGTCTTGTTCCCGATCTTAGATGAAAAGCTTTTAGCTTCTCGCTGTTAAGTATGATGATAGCTGTGAGTTTGTCATATATGGCCTTTATGATGTTGAGGTATTTGCCTTCTATACCCATTTTGTTGAGAGTTTTCATCATGAATGGATGCTGAAATATGTCTACTGCTTTTTTAGCATCTATGGAGATGATCATGTAGTTTTAGTTCTTCTTTTTGTTGATGTGGTGGATGATATTGATGGATTTTCGAATGTTGTACCATCCTTGCATCCCTGGGATGAATCCCACTTGATCATGGTGTATGATCCTCTTGATGTATTTTTGAATTCAGTTTGCTAATATATTGTTGAGTACTTTTGCATCTATGTTCATCAGGGATATTTGTCTGTAATTTTGTTTTTTGGTGAGGTCTTTGCCCGGTTTTGATATTAAAGTGATGCCGGCTTCATAGAATAAGTTTCGAAGTATTCCCTCCTCTTCTATTTTATGGAAAACTTTAAGGAGAATGGGTGTTATTTCTTCTCTGTATGTCTGGTAGAATTCAGAGGTGAATCCATCTGGTCCGGCGGTTTTGTTCTTGGGTAGTTTTTTGATTACCGATGCAATTTCGTTGCTGGTGATTGGTCTGTATAGTTTTTCTGTTTCTTGCTTGGTCAGTCTTGAAAGGTTGTATTTTTCTAAGAAGTCCATTTCTTCTAGGTTTTCCAGCTTGTTAGCATATAGATTCTCATAATATTCTCTTATAATTCTTTGTATTTCTGTGGGGTCTGACCGTTACCTTTCCTTTCTCATTTCTGATTCTGTTTATGTGTGTAGACTCTCTTTTTCTCTTATTGATTCTGGCTAGGGATTTATCTATTTTTTTTAAGTTTATTTTGATATCATTAATTTACAATTAAATGAGTAATATTATGGTGATTACACTTCCCCCTTCATCAGCCCCCCCCTCCCACCAAACCGATTACAGTCACTGTCCATCAGCATAGTGAGATGTTATAGAGTCACTACTTGTCTTCTCTGGGTTGTACAGCCCTCCCTGTGCCCCCATAACATTACCTCTGCTAATCGTAATGCCCCCTTTTCCCGTTTGTCCCTCCCTTTCCACCCATCCTCCCCAGTGCCTTTCCCTTTGGTAACTATCAGTCTGTTCTTGGGTTCTGTGAGTCTCCTGCTTATTTGTTCCTTCATTTTTTTTCTCAGTTCTTATACTCCACATATGAGTGAAGTCATTTGGTACTTGCCTTTTTCGGCTTGGCTTATTTCACTGAGCATAATACCCTCTAGCTCCATCCATGTTGTTGCAAATGGTAGGATTTGTTTTCTTCTTATGGCTGAATAATATTCCATTGTGTATATGTACCACATCTTCTTTATCCATTCATCTACTGATGGACACTTAGGCTGCTCCATTTCTTGGCTATTGTAAATAGTGCTGCGATAAACATAGTGGTGCATCTGTCTTTTTCAAACTGGGCTGCTGCATTCTTAGGGTAAATTCCTAGGAGTGGAATTCCTGGGTCAAATGGTATTTCTATTTTGAGTTTTTTGAGGAACCTCCATACTGCTTTCCACAACGGTTGAACTAATTTGCATTCCCACCATCAGTGTAGGAGGGTTCCCTTTTCTCCACATCCTCACCAACATTTGTTGTTGTTTGTGTTTTGGATGTTGGCGATCCTCACTGGTGTGGGGTGGTATCTCACGTGGTGGTTTTAATCTGCATTCTCTGATGATTGGTGATGTGGAGCATCTTTTCATGTGCCTGTTGGCCATCTGAATTTCTCCTTTGGAGAAGTGTCTATTCATGTCTTCTGCCCATTTCTTAATTGGATTATTTGCTTTTTGTTTGTTGAGGTGCGTAAGTTCTTTATATATTTTGGGTGTCAACCCCTTATCGGATATGTCTTTTATGAATATATCTCCCATACTGTAGGATGTCTTTTTGTTCTACTGATGGTGTCCTTTGCTGTACAGAAGCTTTTCAGCTTGATATAGTCCCACTTGTTCATTTTTGCTTTTGTTTCCCTTGCCCGGGGAAATATGTTCATGAAGCAGTCCCTCATGTTTATGTCCAAGAGCCTTTTGCCTACATTTTTTTCTAAGAGTTTTATGTTTCATGACTTACATTCAGGTCTTTGATCCACCTTGAGTTTACCTTTGTGTATGGGGCTAGACAGTAGTCCAGTTTCATTCTCTTACATGTAGCTGTCCAGTTTTTCCAACACCAGCTGCTGCAGAGGCCATCATCTCCCCAATGTATATCCAAGGTTCCCTTATGGGATTATCTATTTTTATTTTTTCAAAGAACCAGCACTTAGTTTCATTGATTTTTTTCTATTGTTTTATTCTTCTCAATTTTATTTATTTCTTCTCTGATCTTTATTATGTCCCACCTTCTGGTAACTTTGGGCCTCATTTGTTCTCCTTTTTCCAATTTCAGTAATTGTGTCTTTAGACTATTCATTTGGGAATGTTCTTCCTTCTTTAAATAGGCCTGGATTGCAATATACTTTCCTCTTTAACTGCCTTTCCTGCGTCCCATAGAAGTTGTGGCATTGTGTTGTTGTTGTCATTAGTCTCCATATATTTTTTGATTTCTGTTTTGATTTGGTCATTAACCCATTGATTAATTAGGAGAATGTTGTTAAGTCTCCATGTATTTGTGAGCCTTTTTGGTTTCTGTCTAAAATTTATTTCTAGTTTTATACCTTTGTGATCTGAGAAGTTAGTTGGTAGGATTTCAATATTTTTGAATTTACTGAGGTTCTTTTTGTGGCCTGGTATGTGGTCTATTCTGGAAAATGTTCCATGTGCACTTGAGAAGAATGTGTATCCTGCTGCTTTTGGGTACAGAGTTCTGTAGATGTCTGTTAGGTCCATCTGTTCTAGTGTGTTATTCAGTGCCTCTGTGTCTTTACTTATTCTCTGGTTGATCTGTCCTTTGGAGTGGGTGGTGTGCTGAAGTCACCTAAAATGAATGCAGTGCTGTCTATCTCCTCGTTTAATTCTGTTAGTATTTGTTTAACATATGCTGGTGCTATGTGTTCGGTGCACATATATTTATAATGGTTATATCTTCTTGTTGGACTGACCCTTTATCATTATGTAATGTCCTTCTTTATCTCTTGCTACTTTCTTCGTTTTGAAGTCTATTTTATCTGATATAACTACCTGCTTTTTTCTCTTTGTTGTTTTCATTAAATATCTTTTTCCATCCCTTCACTTTTAGTCTGTGTATATCTTTGGATTTGAGGTGAGTCTCTTGTAGCTAGCATATAGATGGGTCTTGCTTTTTTATCCATTCTGTTACTCTGTGTCTTTTGATTGGTGCATTCAGTGCATTTACATTTAGGGTGATTATCGATAGATATGTACTTATTGCCGTTGCTGGCTTTAGATTCGTGATTACCAATGATTCAAGGTTGCTTCCTTACTATCTAACAATCTAACTTAACTTTCTTGTTATGTTATTGTGAACATCGTCTGATGTTTCTTTATTTCTTTCCCTTCTTATTCTTCCTTCTCCATTCTTTATATACTACGTGTTTTATTCTTTCTCTTTAGTTAGTATTTGGATGGTCTGCTCTCTTTGCTATGATTTTATTTTCTCTGCTGACATTTTTTTAGCCTTAGGGGTGCTTCCCTCTAGAGCAGTCTATTTAAGATATCCTGTAGTGGTGGTTTATGAGAGGCAAACTCTCTCAACTTTCATTTTTCTGGAAATTGTTTAATCCATCCGTCATATTTAAATGATAATTGTGCTGGATCCAATATTCTTGTTTCGAGGCCCTTCTGTTTCATAATGTTAAATATATCATGCCATTCTCTTCTGGTCTGTAAGGTTTCTATTGAGAAGTCTGATGAAATGTCTGATGGGTTTTCCTTTGTAGGTGGTCTTTTTTCTCTGTCTAGCTGCCTTTAATACTCTGTCCTTATCTTTGATCTTTGCCATTTTAATTATTATGTGTCTTGGTGTTGTCTTCCTTGGGTCCCTTGTGTTGGGAGATCTGTGGGCTTCTGTGGGCTGTGAGACTATTTCCTTCCCCAGCATGGGAAAGTTTTCAGCAATTATTTCTTCAAAGACACTTTCTATCCCTTTTTCTCTCTCTTCTTCCTCTGGTTCTCCTACAGTGTGAATATTGTTCCATTTGGATTGGTCACAGTTCCCTTAATATTCTTTCATTCCTAGAAATCCTTTTATCTCTCTGCCTCAGCTTCTCTGTATTCCTGTTCTCTGATTTCTGTTCCATTAACAGTCTCTTGCATCTCATCCAGTCTGCTGTTAAGCCTGTCGATCGCTTGTCTGATTTCTGCATTGTCTTTCCTCACTTCCCTCACTTCCTCCCTCAGCTCTTGCACATTTCTCTGTAGGTCCATCAGCATGGTTATGACTTTTATTCTGAATTCTTTTTCAGGAAGACTGTGCATTTCCATCCCTTCAGGCTCCCTCTCTGGGGTTGTCTGGTTGATTTTAGTCTGGACTATATTCCTCTGTCTTTTCATGGCTATAGAAGTGGTTGCTGGTAGTTGCTACATATGTCAGCTGGGCTTTTAAGACTTTAAAAAGGAAAAAAAAGAAAAAAGAGAGAGAAAGAAAGAAAAAATGAAAAAAAGGAAGAACAGAAAGGAAAAAAGAAAGAGAAGAAGAAAAAAAGGAAAAACAAACAACAACAAAAAATAAAAAACTGCCCACCGGGAGTAGATTCTGTGGGGTTGCTGTACGTGGCACTGTTGTTCCACTATTCCACAGCCATGGCCACGCCAGTCTGCAGGGCCCTTTGTAGCTCTGGCCAGGGTGGGAACGAATGGGAGGCTGTTGATCTCTGTGGGAAGTCTAAGTGTGGCCTCCCTTTCCCAGTTGCCAGCTAAGGGGTCTTAAACTCCCCAGGACTCCCAGCCTGCTGGGCTGAGTGTGCCGGGGCGATCCAGCTCCTCTGCTGGGCTCCTGTCCCTTTAAGACTGCTGAAAAAAAGTGCCCGCTTTTTTTTTTTTAATTTTCCTTCCCGGGAGCCGGCTTCAAGCACCCTCGCGCCTTCCCAGCTCAGATCGTGCACCCTCTGTCTCTCCAATCTCCGCTGCACTGCGTGATGTGTGTCGGCTCTCCCTATGCAGATCACCGGGGCAGGTTATTTCGCGGGGTGTACTTCCACTCCCTCCGGCTCTGAATACTCTCCTCCCGCCGGTGTGCCGGGTGGGTTAGTGCTCCTGTCCCGCTCGGTTGCAGCTCCGTATCTTACCCGCCTCAGGGAGTGCTGTGTCCTCTCAGGTGTAACTGCACGCTGTGCACTTTCGTGTGTATTCTGGCCTCTTTTTTAGGAATGGTTGTATTTGCTGTATTTTCGTAGATATATATAGTTTTGGGAGGAGATTTCTGCCACCCTGCTCACGCTGCCGTCTTCCCTCAAGTCTCCAGAATTATTTATTTTATAGTCAATAAGTTACGATGCTGATTATAGAGCAGAACTTTTAATAATGTTAGTTATGTGAGAACCAGAAATCTGTCATGCAGAGAAAATATTCTATGTGGAGGCTGAATAGAATCATCTAAGCAGCCAGAATGGGTCACTATGACTCTCTATATTCCCTAATTTCACTATTGAATTCTCTGGTGCCATAGGGACTAAGCATTCCTTTGACAAGCAACATATCTTCTATGTAAAATGGGCAGACTCTGGTACCAGCAACTTAAATTCTCATTCTCATTTTACAATGTAAATGCTTTGTAACCCTTGACAAGTTACCTGGTCTTTCTTTGCTTCTCTTACCTCATGTGGGAAAGGGATAAATTTTTATTAGCTCTTTGGGCTATTGATAGGATTAAATGATGGAATATATGAGTTATTTTTAAATATTCTTCTTTATAATATTCAATAATTGTTTTATTTATTGAAAATGTTTACAAGTTGCTCCAATTTTCATGTAACCAATTCATATTTATCCTTCAATGCCTCAGCTTATATTGTGAAATAGGCCATATAAACAAAAGTGAATAATGCATACTTATAGGCGTATGCTCCTTGACATTTGTCTTGACAATGATTTTTTTTTGGATGTGACATGCAAAGGAAAGGCAACAAAAGAAAAAATAAACTGTGGGATCACATCAAACTAAAGAGCTTCTGCTCAGCAAAAGAAGCCCAACAAAATGAAAGGTCAAGTTATGGAATGGGAGAAAATATTTGCAAACCACATATCTGATAAGGGATTAATATCCAAAATATACAAGGAACTCATGCAACTGAATGACAAGCAAAAACAACCTAATTAAAAAATAGAACTGAATAGACATTGTTCCAAAGAAGACATACAAGTGGCCAACAGGTACATATAAGGAGCTCAGCTCACTAATCATCAGGGAAATGCAAAATCAAAACCACAATGAGATATCACCTCGCACCTCTTAGGATGGTCATTATTAAAAAGACAAGAGAGAGCAAATGCTGACGAGGATGAAGAGAAAAGGAATCTGTTGTGCACTACTGGTGAGAACATAAATTGGTTCAACCACTTTGGAAAACAGTATGGATTTTCCACCCAAAATTAAAAATAGAGCTACCATATGATCCAGTAACCCCACTCTTGGGAAATAAAGTCTGGAGGAAATAGATACCTGGAAAAAAAACAAAGTGAGTATCTCAAAAAAATATACCTGTACTCCTATGTTCATTGCAGCATCATTCACACTAGCCAAGGTATGGAAAAAACCTAAATGAAATGATTTTCTTTCACCTGTGTCTAATCTGTATTTTAAACCATATTTTCAGCTATTAGTATAAAATTATTTTTTCTCTCCATATTTGAATGAATTCATCTTCAAATCTACCTGGGCATTTCATATAATGCCATTTTATTTGTTCATTTTTGTGACTTCATTTTCTATTTCTTTAGGGGATTTTTTCTCTATTTGTTGATTACAACATATGAAATCTTTGGGGTATAAGTATTCATTGTGTGTTTGATGATTTTTTTATGAATAGATTATTTTCTTAGGTCAGCCTTAGGTTTACAGAAAACTGAGAGGAAGTTTCAGAGATTTCCTATGTACACCATGACCCCACATGTACATAGTCTTCCCTGTTATAAATGTCCCACCAGAGTGGTACCTTTGTTACAACTGATGAGCCTGCATTAATGTATCATATCGCCCAATGTCTATGGTTTACATTAGGGTTCACTCTTTGTGGTGTACAGTCTGTGGATATGGAGAAATGTAAAATGATGTATATCCACTATTATAGTTTCATACAGAGTAGTTTCACTACTCTAAAAATCCTGTATACTTCCATTCATCCCTCCCTACCTCAAACCTCTAGGAAACACACTTTTTGTGTTTGCTGATGTTTAAATATGAGCTCTCATTTATTTATTTAATCCTTGAGAATTATCAAGATCTAAACTGGGAACCCTTTCCTACAGAGAGGATTTGCATTTACTTCTGTCAGGAACTAAAAGTATACGATCAATATGGGAACACAGGTTCTCTTCAAGGGCACTGGCTTGCAGGCATTTCCGTTTGGCTTCTTCTTGAATCAGGACTGAGGCTGACTCTCCATATTGCACGGTTATATGGGCTCTTCTCAGCAGCAGCCCTGCCTCTCACACCTGCTCAAAGCTTTATGTTCGAGTTTCAGCTCAGAATTTTGTTTAGTTAAGATATCCTTGGAGATTTCCCTTATTTCTTTCAAACTCAGAGAGTCAGAAGTATGTTTTACCAAGACTTTGGTACTTTTTGGTTTAAAGTTCTTTCCAGAGCATTTGCTCAAAGTCCACTATATATTTCTTCAGCAGTGTCTAATCTGTTAATCCATCTATTGTATTTTTAACTTCAATTATTGTATTTTTTATCTGGGGGTGTTATAAATGAATCTCTTAAAAACCTGCTAGTTCACTTTTGATAATCATTATTCTTTCATAATGTTTTCAATACATTCTTTTATCTCTTTATACACACATTAAAAAGGTATTTAAATTACATTCTATATGTGATGATGCAACTGTCTGCAAACTTCATTGGTTTGAATGTGCAGATTGAAAAGTTTGATAATTCTCACTCATGTGGCTTGAGGCCTTATGCTTTGTGATTTTTTTTAATTGTAAATTCATGTTTCTTTGGGTTTTATCTTTAGGTACTCTTCGTGACCTGAGTTTGAAGTGCATTCCTCCAGAGAGAATCTGTATTGGATTCTTCTAGAAACCAGGCCACTTTCAACCCAGCACTGTTAAAGGTTTTCATTAGATATTTATTGAGGCTCACAGTTAGGGAAAAATCTAGCCCTGAGCACACTGAATAGAGACTTGTGGATAGAATTCTCTAATGAGGCTGTTTTATTTTGTTCTATCATGTTCTAACATCTGTCAAAGCCACTATGCACCCCCTCTCTGTGGAAAGGGTTTTCCTGGATACCAACCAAAGGCAGAGGCTCCTTATTTCCCTATAATCATGTGTTCTTACATCCGGCTTCAGAAATGATATTTAATGTCTTTACCATGTCAGGCACATTTAAAATATTTTTCTCTTGGTATTACATCCATGTTTTTAGTTTTCCATAAATAAAAATCTCTGTAACCTCTTTAAGAAAAATGGCCCTATGCTCAAAACTAGGTAAGATTTCTCTATTCTGCCCTTTTATTTAATTGTATGTGGTACAATTTAAGCATAATTATCTTCACTTAGAGATTATGAGCTAAGTGAGTTTATAAACTGGCTCTCATTGTGGTTTTACTTACTTGATTTTGTAAAGTATTCATTCACCAACACTCATTTCACATGTCACCATGAATCCTTTTTTGAACCTCTCTCAACTCCTTTGAACTTCTATGTATAAGAAATTTCAATAATTTTTCACACCCAGACTCAGTTCTTAGAGAAACTGCCTCACAAGAGTCCCCAAAGAAGTAGTCCAAAAGAACATGTAATCTGTTCATTTATCACATTTGAATGAATCAGTCATTGGTGGCCACATAACCCGCAATCAATTTATATTTTTGAGAAATAAAATTTTGGATGCAAAGATAGTCTGAAAATTCTGATGAAGAGAGTTGCAATATTTTAGGAATAAGCTATCAGGTTAAAAATTAAATTAACTTCTATTTCTTCTCCATTTTCCTTACTAGTTATATTATTAAAAAGAAAAAGAAAAATTAAAAACAGCCAAGTGAAAGTATAGTCATTAAGAGTATAGACTCAGAACCAGAACTTTGGTCTAGTTTCAATTCCAATTTACATTTTTTTGAGCAGGTTATTTAACCTCTTTCCTTTGATCCTCTCATTTGTATAATAGGGATAATAAATGGTTACCTCATTTATAGGACTGTGAGAATTAAATGAGATAATATATTAAATGCCTGGAACAGTATCTCATACATAAGCAGTCAATAAATATTATGTATGTTTTTATTGTTGCTGTTACTATGCATATCAAGTGTCTAGCAGAGGATGTGATCCATGCATTTACATTTATGGTTCATAAATGTAGCTTTCTCTCCCTGAACTACTTACCATTTTTAGCTAATGTATGTAAATCCATATTTCCATGCTTTTTAAAAGTAATAATCTTTGATTTCATACATCTACATTTACTTTTTTTTTCTAAAACTTCCCTATCAAAAGTAAGGTATAATGGAAAATGTAACCAAAATAAACAAAATATCTGAATATATCCATTTCACATTAATTCTGAATATTAAACATTCTGTTCATGTAATGTGCAATGTTAAAAATATTATGAATCTGAGTAACATTTATATAACATAAATGAGAATTTCATTTTCAATTACAAACTTGGATATTTCTTTGAGAATTATATGCAGCTTTGTCCACATTGTCAAAGTAATTGGAACTTTCCTCCCTGATATAGACCATAAAAACAATGGGAAAAACATGGACAAAGTGGAAATAATGCATTTGGTATCAATTTAAGCCAATAAAACAAATATTTTTCTCACTTTAGTGGAGTTTCCTCCAGTGAGTTTATGTTACAGTTTATATAAACAACTTTGTGGATGTACACACACATCTAGAACTCAAAATTTTATAGGTCAAAGAAAATGTACTATAAGGTCGAAATAGATCAATCCTAGGTAGACAACCTTCTTGTTGATAGATTTTACTATACCTCCCAGTTGTGTAGGAAATTTCAATGCTTTCGTATACTTTTAATACATAAGTATTTTTCAGCACCAAATTAGTTCACTGTCCTTTTCTGCCAAACTCTAGCTGAATTTCAGCAAGACAGAGAAACATTGATTGAACGCTGTACCTTTCATTAAGAATTCAAGAGTACAGTAAACTAATGCATACATCTCAGGCATATTCTCCATCACCAGCCTCAACTAACCTCTTCTGAGGCAGCATGGCAAATCTTCCCATCAATCATGCCAAATTTGGGGTTTAGGAATACATAAAATATCATGGTGACTGCTATTAAAAGAGAATTCATATCACCACAGACATAATGTCATAAAATTACCAACTTCCTAGCATGCTTTCATTCCTCAATATGTACTAAAAAAAAACAAAGGGCATTTTTTTCCGACAAATTGAAAATAAGAATACCTAGTCCATGTTAAATTTCTACTATAAAACTTTGGTAGGTCTTGGGATTAAAGATGGTGGCGTGAGAGGTGAGACATAGGCTTCCTCCTAAAACCACATATAATACAAAAATATAATTAATACAACTAATCCTGAAAGAGCAACAGGAAGGAGGACTGCGCCAGACTGCATACACCTGGAGAAAAGAGCAGACCTCACAGAACAGGGTAACGTACCAAAGCTGTGGCCCAGTGGGACCCAAGCCCTTCCCCCATCCCAGCTCACCGGTGGGAGGAAGAAAAACAGAGCAGGGGGAGTGGGTGCCCAGGACTGCTGAATAACTAACTCTGGAGATCTGCTCTGTGAGCACAAACCTACATTTCATGGTGCTTGCATGATACTCTCATGATTACGGGGTTGGAAAGCTAAGACAGACAGAATTCCTGGAGAGACTGAGATTCCAGCCACTTGTGGAAAGCAGGGATCCATATCTGGCTGCTCTGGGACAAAAGAAAGGCAGGCAGTCTGAGAGACTTCCTAACAAGGAAGCCCTTTGCAAGAGGGCAGCTAATGGGGCAAGGATTGCACAGAGCTTACTGCTCAGGAGACAGGACAGGTAAACAAAATTGTCTGGGTGCACTCTGCCCAGCAGGTTGGGAGATTTGCCATATAGACTCTCATATTTAAGGAGGAAAAATAAATCTTCCTCCTTAGACGATCTTCAGGTGCTCCAGCTCCCTGGCTGGCTACACAGCTCCCAGGACCCCCTCTGTGATATGCAGCCTACTGTGCCTTTCTCTCAGCCAGCCCCATCTGGTTCGCAAACCTGCAAACCCTACCCTGGCATGAGCCCAGCCAGAGGAAAGATCTGTCTACAGCAACTATAAACACAAAGCATAGAGTCTTATACCTGTGTGCTTGGCCCACTGGTTCAGGCAGTGGAGCCAGACATAGCAGCCAGGAAGCAGGAAACAGCTCTTTCCTCCCTCCAGGGACCAATACCACTCCCCTGAAACCCCCAACATGCTTCAGGGGCTGAGCCACTCCAGGGAGTAGAGCTTCTGATCACTAGAGGGCGCCATATACAAATATGAAATGACAAAGGAACCTGGTTCAAAGTAAAATTATGAATATAACTCCTGAGAAAGATTAAAATGACATCAACTTCATGACTCTTCCTGAAAGGGAGTACAAAATAAAAATCATTAAAATGCTCATGGAGTTATGGAAAGATATTCAACAACTCAGGAATCAATTCCGGTCAGAGATCCAATCGTTGACAAGCACAATGGAGGGTATTAAAAGCAGATTGGAGGGGCTCTCTTGTCCCCTCCTGGCATGAGCCAGGAGCTCTGTCCTTTCACTTTATCTCTAAATAAAATCTGTACCTTGCTCTCCTACCTTGGGTGTTTGCTAAGCTCATTCTTCGGCTTTGTGAACAAAAACCCCGGCATCAATGAGAAATGCGAACGCTCTCTTGGAATGCTGTACCTCACTCCTTACTCATACTTGGCTATTTTCATGGCTCAACTCTAGGTCCAGTTTTTGGCCTGGAGTAATAAAAAAAAAAGCAGATTGGATATGGTGGAGGAGACGATAAATGAAATAGAAACTATAGAAGAGGAATACAAAGAAGCTGAGGCACAGAGAGGAAAAAAGGACCTCTAAGAATGAAAGAATATTGAGAGAACAGTGTGACCAACCAAACGGAACAATATTCACATTATAGGGGTACCAGAAGAAGAAGAGAGAGAAGAGGGGTTAGAAAGTGTCTTTGAGGAGGTTAATTGCTGAAAACTTCCTCAATCTGGGGAAGGCGATAGTCTCTCAGGCCATGGAGGTGCACAGATCTCCCAACACAAGGAACCCAAGGAAGACGACACCAAGACATATAGTAATTAAAATGGAAAAGATCAAGGATAAGGACAGACTATTAAAAGCGGCTAGAGAGAGAACTAAGATCACATACAAAGGAAAGCCCATCAGGCTATCATTAGACTTTTCAGCAGAAACCTTACAGGTCAGAAGGGAGTGGCATGATGTATTTAATGCAATGAAGCAGAAGGGCCTCGAACCAAGGATATTTTATATGGCAAGATTATTATTTAAATTTGAAGGAGGGATTAAACAGTACCCACATAAGCAAAAGCTGAAAAAATATACCTCCCACAAACCATCTCTAGAGTGTATTTTGGAGGGACTGCTATAGATGGAAGTGTTTCTAAGGTTTAATAGCTGTCACCAGTGGTAATAAAACCACAGTAAAGAAAGTACAACAGCTAGTTAATAACCAAATGGAAAATTAAATTAACAATCACCAAAGTCAATCAAGAGATAGACAAATAGTACAGAATATGATACCTAAAATATAAAGAATGGAGAAGGAAGAAAAAAAAACAGAACTTATAGATTGTTTGTAATAGCATATTAAGTGAGTTAAGTTAGACTCTTAGATAGTAAGGAAGTTAACCTTGACCCTTTGGTAACCATGAATCTAAAGCCAGCAATGGCAATAAATACACACCTATCGATAATCACCCTAAATGTAAATGGACTGAATGCACCAATCAAAATACACAGAGTCACTGAATGGATAAAAAAAACAAGACCCATATATATGCTGCCTACAAGAGACTCACTTCAAACCCAAAGACATACACAGACAAAAAGTGAAGGGATGGAAAAAGATATTTCATGCAAGTAATAGGGAGGAAAAAGCAGGAGTTGCTGTACTTGTATCAGACAAAATAAACTTCAAAACAAAGAAAGTCACAGAGACAAGAACATTACATAATGATAAAAGGGTCAAAACAACAAGAAGATATAACCATTATAAATATCTATGCACCCAACACAGGAGCACCTCCATATGTGAAACAAACACTAACAGAATTAAAAGGGGAAATAGAATGCAATGCATTCATTCTAGGAGACTTCAACACTCCACTCACTCTGAAGGACAGATCAACCAGACAGAAAATAAGGAGACAGAGGCACTGAACAACACAATAGAACAGATGGACATAACAGACATCTACAGAACTCTACACCCAAAAGCAGCAGAATACACATTCTTCTCAAGTGCACATGGAATATTTTCAAAAATAGATCATATACTAGGCCACATAAAAAGCCTCAGTAAATTCAAAAAGACTGAAACTGTACCAACCAGTTTCTCAGACCACAAAGGTATGAAACCGAAATAAGTTATGCAAAAAAATGAAAATCCCACAAACACATAGAGGCTTCACAACATGCTCCTAAATAACCAATGGATCAATGACCAAATAAAAACAGAGATCAAGCAATATGTGGAGACAAATGGCAACAATAATTCAACACCACAAAATCTGTGGGACACAGTGAAGGCCGTGGTATGAGGAAAGTATATTGCAATACAGGCCTACCTCAGGAAAGAAGAACAATCCCATATGAGCAGTCTAAACTCACAATTAATTAAACTAGAAAAAGAAGAACAGATGAGACCCAAAGTCAGTAGAAGGACGGACATAATAAAGATTAGAGCATAAATAAATAAAATTGAGAAGAATAAACCTATAGAAAGAATCAATGAAAGCAAGAGCTGGTTCAGAAAATCTGAACAGACCAATTACCAGCAACGAAATTGAACTGGTAATCAAAAACCTACCTAAGAACAAAACCCCTGGCCCAATGGCTTCACCACTGAATTTTATCAAAAATTTAGTGAAGACCTAATACCCATCCTCCTTAAAGTCTTTCAAAGAGTAGAAGAGGGAATACTTCCAAACTCATTCTATGAGGCCAGCATCACTCTAATACCAAAACCAGGCAAAGACACCACAAAAAAAGAAAATTACAGACCAATATCCCTGATGAACATAGATGCAAAAATACTCAGCAAAATATTAGCAAACCAAATTCAAAAATACATCAAAAAGATCATCCATCATGATCAAGTAGGACTTATTCCAGGGATGCAAGGATGGTACAACATTCGACGATCCATCAATATCATCCACCACATCAACAAAAAGAAGGACAAAAACCACATGATCATCTCCATAGATGCTGAAAAAGCATTTCACAAAATTCAACATCCCTATCAAAACACCAACAGCATTCTTCAATGAACTAGAGCAAATAGTTCTAAAATTCATATGGAACCACAAAAGACCCCGAATAGCCAAAGCAACCCTGAGAAGGAAGAAGAAAGCTGGGGGTATTATGCTTCAAGCTTTACTACAAAGCCACAGTAATCAAGACAATTTGGTACTGGCACAAGAACAGACCCGTAGACCAATGGAACAGACTAGAGAGCCCTGATATAAACCCAACCGTATATGGTCAATTAATATATGATAAAAGAGCCATGGACATACAATAGGGAAATGACAGCCTCTTCAACAGCCGGTGTTGGCAAAACTGGACAGCTACATGCAAGAGAATGAAACTGGATTATTGTTTAACCCCTTATATAAAAGTAAACTCGAAATGGATCAAGGACCTGAATGTAAGTTATGAAATCATAAAACTCTTAGAAGACAACATAGACAAAAATCTCCTGAATATAAGCATGAGTAACTTCTTCCTGAATGCATCTCCTCAAGGAAGGGAAACAAAAGCAAAAATGAACTCATGGGACTACATCAAACTAAAAAGTTTCTGTACGGCAAAGGGCTCCATCAACAGAACAAAAAGGCATCCTACAGTATGGGAGAATATATTTCTAAATGACATATCTGACAAGGGGTTAACATCAAATATATATAAGGAACTTAACATGTCTCAACACCCAAAAAGCAAATAACCCAATTAAAAAATGGGCAGAGGATATGAACAGACACTTCTCCAAAGAAGAAATTCAGACGGCCAACAGACACATGAAAAGATGCACCACATCTCTAATCATTAGGGAAATGCAAATTAAAACCACAATGAGATATCACCTCACACCAGTAAGGATGGCCAGCATTGAACAGACTAAGAACAAATGTTGGCAAGGATGCAGAGAAAGGGAAACCCTCCTACACTGCTGGTAGGAATGTAAGCTAGTTCAACCATTGTGGAAAGCAATATGGAGGTTCCTCAAAAAACTAAAAATAGAAATATCATTTGACCTGGGAATCCCACTCCTTGGAATTTACCCAAAGAATACAACTTCTCATATTCCGAAAGGCATATGCATCCCTATGTTTATTGCAGCACTTTTGACAATAGCCAAGATATGGAGCAACCTAAGTGTCCATCAGTAGATGAATGAATAAAGAAGAAGTGGTACATATACACAATGGAATACTATTCAGCCATAAGAAAGAAACAAATACCACCATTTTCAAAACATGGGTGGAGCTGGAGGATATTATCCTCAGTAAATAAGCCAGGTGGAGAAAGATAAGTGCTAAATGATTTCTCTCATTTGTGGAGTATAACAATGAAGCAAAACTGAAGGAACAAAATAGCAGCAGACTCAAAGACTCCAAGAAGGAACTAGTGGTTACCAAAGGGGAGGGGTGTGGGAGGGTGGGTGTGGAGGGTGGGAGAAGGGGATTGAGGGGTATTATGTTTAGTACACATGGTGTGGGGATCAAGGGGAAAACAGTGTAGCACAGAGAAGGCAAATAATGAATCTGCGGCATCTTACTACACTGATGGAGAGTGACTGCATTGGGATGTGGGTGGGGACTTGATAATATGTGTAAATGTAGTAACCGCATTGTTTTTTCATGTGAAACCTTCATAAGAGTGTAGATCAATAATACCTTAATAAAAAGAAAAAGAAATCTCCCCCCCAAAAAATTAAAAAAAAAAAAACGTTGGTAGGTCTTTATTCACTTCCAAAGAACAGTCCATGAAATCCTTTGAATATAACTATCTGTTGACTTGTCAGTTAATATATGAACCTAGAAAATAGAATATGAAACCCATGTTTATAATGTTCAGATAATTTGAGTAAGATTTTTTTCCCCCTAGAATAAAGATAGGATTTCTACTGAGCAAAAACTTATTTTCTGTTCTGACTTGAAAGATAGGATTTTAGAAGATGAATTGAAAAGCACAATTAGGAGAATCCTATGACTCAGCTCTAAGACACTTTGTTGCACAGGAGACATGGAGTGTCACTTTAAATGTGTAAGTGGCATGATAAACCTCCCACTCCTCTAAGAATAGAGCTATCACTGGACCGTTATCTCACAGCCCCTAGGTACAATATGATAATGACGCCACTTAATGTCAGTGCCGAAGTACAGAAAAAAAGGGAAAAGCTGCAAGCATTTTAACTAGAAAGAAAATCAAATTAAAATATTAATTTACTGATTAATATAACATTAGCTGACCTATTTTCTCCAGCTTGTTCAACGACAAAGACTTGTGAAGCTAAATAACTGCCTAAAAGATAAATGTTTTAAGAATTCCCAGGGAGATGTTTAGCTCCTTTTTAAACATCATTAAAGATATGCCTTGCATATATCAGGCAGTTTTGTGCTTTCTATACTGAAACGTCCTGTTCACATTTACTAGTACAGTCTAAAGAATTAGGATTTGCTTAGGAGTCCCCCTTTGTTTCAAAACTAAGACTGATATGTGTTAGTTTTCTTACCCTTAGTGACTCATTGTAAAATTTACAAGAATGCAAATTCTTTCAAGAAATTGAATCAGGTCACACTTGGAAATATATTTTCTTAAACTATTCATAAATTGAGATAATATTGATTTTAAAAATAGAAGCCAGCAAGCTGCTGTCCACATGATCACAGCCCCAGGACCTCAGAAATTCAAGCTGGTTTTCAAAGTGCATTGTAAGGAAAGAGGCTTTTGTGCTGAGAGAGTGGAGTTCCTAGTACAATTCTGTTACTAATACTATGCATTGCCAAAGCACGTTTTTCTTTATAAAGTTAAAACATTTTTGAACAAAATTTCTAATTCTTCAGTTCCAAGAATGTTACCAATTTGATCAACTGAGAAATAAAATAAAGCTAACTGATTTGGTGTTCTGAAGAAAGCGGAATGGTTTTCTTAGGATAATCCAATTGGGATCCCTTGGAGCAATGTAAATGCGATGATGAAGTGTAGTCAATAAGTACAGAAGCTGAAGGTTTGGTAAGGAGAAGTATGGTCACCCAGTGATTGATGGCTGGGATTAATGAGAACAAAAAATCTAAATGATCTTCTTAGCTCTTCAGAATGTTTTGTTCATTAATTACTCAAAAAGATATTTTAGGAGATAATGCTGATTTTTTGCTTAGCATTTTATTGAGCCTATGTGATTCTTTAAAGCCATTTTCCACTGCTAGAGACTCTGTCAAATAGGTCCTCAAAGGTTAATGAAGGCTAAGAGACTATCCCTAAGTTTTAATGCCTGCATTAAAACCTGAAGCTTACAGTTATGTTTCCTCTTTTTTCATTTGGTCTTTTAAATTTCACTTCTATGATGTATGATTTGAAAACATTTTTTTTCAACTTCCATAACAATTTGTTGCCAATTTTAAGTAAATATTCCATCCAATTTCAGAGCCTTGATTCTTTAAGCTCAGTGGGTAGAATATCCCTCAAGTCCCTCTGACATGTGAGGTTTTGCTAAATTTTCAATAGGTGTTACAATTCTAAGGATGTCACTTAGAGACATTAAAATAACCTAGTGTTTCTTTAATAGAGTATTAAATGTCAAGATCTTCATAAAACAATGCAAAATAAATAATAAGCAATAAAAAATTGTGCACATAGAAGTCCTATGTGCTACTCAATTTCAAACTAACAAAAATTGTTAATCAAGTAATGTTAGTTAATGATACTGTCAAAAACCTTTATTTATCTCATATTGCAGATGTAAATATAACTACTTATATTAAACTAATATAATTTAAAATGTATTAATTATAGAATATTAGGATTTTATCTATTTACTTAGTATTATCTATTATCATGTTCAAAAGCACTAATGTCATTTTCAGTTAATTATACCAAATAAGAAACATTAAATGAACACAAAATAATCACATGTGAACTAAAGATAAATGTCAATCTATTTTTAACTCCTTGATGAGTTCACAGAAAGTAAGTTCTTCATTTTGTTTCTTGGCTAACAACATTCTTCTCACCCACACTCAAAAAACTACTTGAGTTTCATCCCAGTGCTATGAAAACATCTTGTGGTATTCTAATAGGGCCATGCCCTGTACCCATTAGAGACAGTGTATAGAGAATTGATGCCAAAAATACGCCAAATTAAACTCTAATATTTATTTCATTTGCTCATAATGCATATGAAAAATGCTGGCTCTTAGTGTCGTTTTTATCAGGGTCTCTGTCCTAATATTCACTCTAAAGCTAATTCACTCTCTTTTTTTTTTTTTTTAACTCTGTCCTGCTCTATTGGAATCACACTCCCACATGCCTTCATGGCAGCTGGCCTGATGATATCAAGTGCTGTCCTATTCCCTACACAAACTGGGGTGTTTCTTGGAAGGAATTTTTGTACTAGGATTGTAGGAATAAAGTATATGCTAGAAACTAGTTTTGAAGAGGTTATTCCAAAAAAGAAGTAATTCAGAAATCTCTACCATTTGAATATCTACTAAGACATTTTCACACGAATCTTTCACTCTGCAGGGCAATCCTGCAAGTTTGATATTGTTAATCCCATTTTAGAGATGAAGGACCTTATGTTTCAGTTAACAAAGCTCAAAACTGGTAGAGTGAGACTTTACCAGGGCTCTATGTTTTTCCATATTTTTCAAAGTATAATTCAACAAGATAAAAAAAGTTATTAAACTCTCAGTTCTGACTGTTATTGATTCTTTTTACAAACAGACACACTGTAAAAAAATATTTAAATTTTGCAAAGCCTGATGTTGGATATTGATCAATATATGGTAAAATAACACAGTACTGAGTAATAACACAACCTTACTTTCCAAAATCTCATCATTTAGTAAAGAGATCTAGGATAAATTGTTTTGTATAAAACAAGTTTTAGGAGACCAATAACATATTTTAAAGAGGTCAATTTTAAGACACTTCTTAGACATGGTGAATCACATTACATTGGAGGACAACTGTTTAAGGCCAAGTGCAACCTAGGAGAAATTTGTCGCTAAGTGAAAACATCTACATTTTGCATTTATACTTGCCTTTTTATTTCTGGATACTAACATTTATCCATTTTTGTTTTACCCTGTAGAGTTGTTATTTTATCTGTGTATTCTTAAGTAAAATTCCAGACGTATGTTTTAAAATTTAACATATATTTTGTAATTCAATAAAAGAAATCCTGTATTTTTACTAACCTCTTGCTATTTAAGGATCTGATCTGTCCATATAGATTTATGCTGCCTTTCTAGAAGAACATGAAAGATGTCAGTCCAAGCTCATTTTAGCAGCTAGACAGCTCTGTTCTCTTTGTGTTCTTTTATTTTTAAAAGTCTTTCAGTTTCAAAAGTGGAAAGACTTGCAATGTTTAGTTTTAGCAAACAGAATGTGCCCTTCTTATAGGCACTCTATTTGAGACTGTATGCTTCCATAAGCAAAACCTTTTCTAAATCAATATAGCAAAGTTGAATATTAAAGTGGAGAATCAAGTCTACTTACAAAATATGGGTCTGTGAAGTGTATGGTTTCTCACCAAACTATCGATCTAAATATCAAATAGAATTCTTTAAGCTCAGTGGATGTTTCACATTTAAAATAAAGATTGAAACTGGAGGGGAGAACTACAGATGTGATGAATTTCCATGGTATTTTCATGATAAAATCAGAAGGACAAATCTCAAACATCAGGAATATCAAGTAACAATACACAGAAAAAGTCCACAAGAACTGGGAAATGTTCAGACAAATCTCTTAGCTATCAATAAAGTCAGTTTCATCAAGTTTTATATGGAAATCAATAGAATTAATGCACCTGCTTATCAACGGAAAAGAGTTTATGGAAAGAGCAATGAGCAAAAGTCAAGATTTTCTGTTATATAAGCTGGGATATCACCTTCACCCTGCTGCTTCTGTTATTAGTTCTCCCACTTGTCCTCTATCTCCTCTTTCTTCTCTTTTCCTTCTTTAACACCTATTGCTTTTTGCAAACATAAATTAGTTTTACAATAATAAATAAAAACTTCTACTCATCACTTACCTATTTGCCTCTACTAACATAATTTCATGATATCATTCTCTTATTAGACATGTTAAAAGGTAGCCTCGAGTCCTAAAAATATTTAAGAAACATTTTAAAATCATCTTAGGAACATGTAACAAGAAGCACTTATGTATCTATTTTAACTGTTCTGAACATTTTAACATGGTAGAACACACACAAACCCTTTCATAATCAACCTAGATAAAAATGACAAGTTGTTGAATGCCTAGAATAATATTTTATATTCTTAATTTTTAGGTTAATCATTTCTTCTTTCTATTTATAGTTTATATTATTAATTTTATAATATTTTCTGTTACTCTGCCCACATTCCTTTCTTCTCTTTCCTTCTGTCTCCAAATGACTCCCCTACCTTCAGAAGTTCTAAAGATTTATTAGGTACCTACTATTTGACAATTATTTTATTAGGTGCTTTATGTATGTTACCATTTGTAATCCTTAAAATCATCTTATAAAGTTGATATTCTAACCCTCATTTTAAATTTAAGAAAATTGAAGCTCTAAGAGGTTGAGCCACTAAATGCAACCAGATGTTTCTTACTCTAACACACTGAAGAATTAATAAGACAGTAAGCGCAAAGGAGATAAAAACCTTCAAAAATGCTTTCATTGGTTCACAGGCTCTCATAGACTCAAAGTCAGGCAATCTATTTCTCTTGCACTCAACCTCAGTGCAGTGTGGGTATTGGTGTTGAAAGTGCCTATAGTTGAGGTAAGAGACAGGTGAGGTCAGTTGCTCAGCATGTGTTCCAGCAGCGCAGAGAGGTATCTGAAACATGATTTTAAAAAAAGAGCAATAAAATGAACAGGGATAGTGGTAAGAAGCATTTCCCCCAGCCTTGGAATGAACATTTATCACTTAGTACAGCAACAGTACATCACCGAAGGACTTTCAAAATACTGTGTTGTGTTTACTCACAAATATATAAAAATCTTTAAGTAGGCCTTTTTGATCTTTCAGACTTTAAAGAGGATACTGGGACTGAAACTAAAATGACAAGGAAGGCAGGGAAAGGTAGCACATAGTTATTAATATAAACTACTACTTAATACTGATCATGAAAAACAAAAGCCTGTGATAATTTTTTATTGGAATAAAGTTGATATGCAATATTATATTGGTTTCAGATGTACAACATAGTGACTCAATAATTACATTACTAGATGTTTACTACAATAAGCAGTTTTCCCATTATAATACCAAGATATTACAACATTATTGGTTATATTCTCTATGTTGTATTTCCATATCTATGTCTAACCTTTTTTACAATTTGCAGTTTGTACCTCTTTATCCCCTTCACCTATTTCACACATCTCCCACCTGCTTCTCTGTCGTAACCAAAAGCCTGTTGTTAACATTTGTGGGTCTATTTCTTTTCTGTTTGTTTTTCATATTCCACAGATAAATGAAACCATATGGTATTTGTCTTTCTCTACCTGGCTTATTTCACTTAGCATGATACCCTCTAGGTCCATCCATGTTGCGAACAGGAAAATTTCCTTTATTTTATGGCAGAGTAATATTCGATTGTGCATATGTACCACATCTTTATCCATTCATCTATTGATGGGCACTTGGATTTCTTCCATATCTTTGCTATTGTAAATAATATTGCAGTGTCCATAAGTCTGCTTATATCTTTTCAAACTAGTGATTTTATTTTCTTCAGATAAATTCCCAGAAGTGGAATGCTGGGTTATACAGTATTTCTATTTTTAGTTTTTTGAGGAACCTCCATACTGCTTTCCATAATGGCTAGACCAATTTGCATTCCCACCAACAGTGCAGGAGGGTTCCCTTTTCTCCACATCCTTGCCAACACTTGTTATTTCTTGTCTTTTGGATAGTAGCCATTCTGACTGGTGTGAGGTATACCTCATTGTGGTTTTGATTTGCATTTCTCTAATGATTATTGATGTGGCGCGTCTTTTCATGTGTCTGTTGGCCATCTGTATGTCTTCTTTGGAAAAATGTTCAGGTCTTCTACCCATTTTTTAATTGGATTATTTGTTTTTATGGTGTTGAGTTATGTGGGTTCTCTTTATTTTGGATTTAGTCCTTTACCAGATATATCATTTGCAAATATGTCCTCCCATATGGTAGGATGCCTTTTTGTCTTGTTGAGGGTTTCCATTTCTGTGCAGTTTTTCAGTCTGATGTAGTCCCACTTATTTATTTTTGCCTTTGTTTCCCATGCCTGGGGAAACATATCCAGAAAGAAATTTCTCATGCTGATGTTCATGGGATTCTTGCCTGTTTTCTTCTATGAGTTTTATGGTTTCCTGTATTACATTTGGATCCTTAATCCATTTGGTGTTTATTTTTGTGTATGGTGTAAGATAATGACCTAGTTTCATTCTCTTACATGTAGCTGTCCAGTTTTCCCAATACCATTTATCATAGAGATTATCTTTTCCCTATTTTATTTTTATGGCTCCTTTGTCATATATTAATTGCTCATATGTCCATTTGTTTATTTCTGGGCTCCATGTTCTGTTCCATTGATCTATAGGTCTGTTCTTGTGCCAGCACCATACTGTTTTAATCACTGTAGTGTAGCTTTACAGTATAGCTTGAAGTCAGGTTGCATGCTACCCCCACTTTGTTCTTCCTTCTCAAAATTGCTTTGGCTATTTGGGGTCTTTCATGGTTCAAAATAAATTTTAGGATTCTTTGCTCTAATTCATTGCAAAACATCATTGATATTTTGATAGGAATTGCACTGAATCTGTAAATTGCTTTGGGAAAGATGGACATTTTGATGAATTCTTCCAATCCATGAACATGGAGTAGATTTTCATTAAATTGTGTCTTCTTCAATTTCTTTCATCAGTGTCTTCTAGTTTTCAGAATATAGGTCTTTCACCTCCTTGGTTAGGTTTATTCCTAGGTATTTTATTTTTTTGATTCAATTATAAACGGAATTGTTTTCTTGATTTCTCTTTCTGCTAGTTTGTTGTTAGTATATAGGTATGCAACAGATTTCTGTATATCCATTTTGTATCCTGCAACTTTGCTGAATCCATTTATTAGTTCCAATAGTTTTTTGGTGGAGTCTTTAGGGTTTTCTGTATATATAATATGCCATTTACAAAGAGTGAAAGTTTAACTTGTTCCTTATCAATCTGAATGCCTTTTATTTCTTCTGCTTGTCTCATTGCCATGACTATGACTTCTAATACTATGTTGAAAAAAAACAGTGAGAGTGCACATCCTTGTGTTGTTCCTGATCTTTGAGGAAAAGCTTTTAGCTTTTTGCCATTGAGTATGATGTTGGCTGTGGGTTTGTTGTATATGGCCTTTATTATGTTGAGGTACTTGCCCTCTATACCTATTTTGTTGAGAGTTTTTTTCATGAATGGTTGTTGAATTTTGTCAAATGCTATTTCAGCATCTATTGAGATGATCATATAGTGTTTATCCTTTCTTTCATTAACATGGTGGATCACACTGATTGATTTTGTGGATATTGTACCATCCTTGCATCCCTGGAATGAATTCCACTTGGTTGTGATGGGTGATCCTGTTGATGTATTTTTTAATTTGGTTTGCTAATATTTTGTTGAGGATTTTTTCATCTGTGTTTATTAGGTATATGATCTGTAGTTTTCTTTTCTTTTTTGGAGTGTGTTTGTAAGGTTTTGGCATCAGAATAATAGTGGCCTCGAGGAAAGAATTTCAAAGTATTCTCTCCTCTTCCATTTTTTTGAAATATTTTATGAAGGACACATATTAGCTCATCTTTAAATGTTTGGTAGAATTTAGCTGTGAAGCCATCAGGTCCTGAACTTTTGTTTCTTGGGAACTTTTTGATTACCAGTTCAATTTTGTTACTAGTAGTCAGTCTGCTTCTTTCTAAGTTAGTCTTGGAAAGTTATATGTTTCTAGGAATTTATTATACATTTGTTGTAGGTTGTCCACTTTTTTGGCATATACTTTTTCTTGGAATTCTCTTATAATTCTTTGAATTTCTGTGGTGTTAGTTGTAACCTCTTTTTCATTTCTGATTTTGTTTGTGTCCTATTTTTTTCTTGATAAGTCTGGCTAAGGGTTTGTGTATTTTGTTTATCTTCCCAGAGAACCAGCTCTTGGTTTCATTGATTTTTTTTTCTGTTGTTTTCATAGTCTCTATTTTATGTATTTCCACTCTGATCTTTATTATGTCCTTCCTACTAATTTTGGGCTTTGTTCTTTTTCTACCTCCTTTAGTTGTATGGTTAGACTATTTTTGTTTCTTGTGGTAGGTCTGTATTGCTGTAACTTCCCTCTTAGAACCACTTTTGCTGCATTCTACATATTTTGTACTGTTATATTTCTGTTTTCATTTGTCTTCATGTATTGATTTCCTCTTTTATCTGCTCCTTGATTGATTCATTGCTTAGAAGCATGCTGTTTAGCTTACACATGTTTGTATTTTTTCCAGTTTTTTTTTTTTTGTAATTGATTTCTAGTTTCATACCACTGTGGTCTGAGAAGATGCTTGATACAATTTTAATCTTAAATTTTTGAACCAGTTTTGTGTCCTATATGCAATCTATTTTGGTGAATTTTCCATGTGTACTTGAGAAAAACATATTCCCATGTTTTTGGGTAAAATGTTCTGCAAATATCAGTTAAGACCATCTGGTCTAATGTGTTATTCAGTTCCTCTATTTCCTTTTTTACTTTCTGTCTGGATAATCTATTCATTGATGTAAATGGACTGTTAAAGTCCCCTATTATTGTGTTGCTGTCAATTTCATCTTTTAGGTCTGTTAGTATTTGGTTGATATATTTAAGTGCTCCTATGTTGGGTGAATAGATTTTATACTTGTTTATATCTTCTTTTTTGAACTGGTCCCTTTATCATTATGTAATGTCTTTCTTTATCTCTTGTTACTTTCTTTGTTTTGATGACTGTATTGCCTAAGTATTGTTAACTCCAGCATTTTTTTTTCATCCCTATTTGCCTGGTATAATATCTTTTCCCATCCTTTCAATTTCAGTCTGCATGTGTCTTTAGGTCTGTAGTGAGTCCCTTGTAGGCAGTTAATAGATTGGTCTTTTTTTTAATCCAGTCACCCTGTGCGTTTTGATTGGAGCATTTAGGCTTTACACTTAAAATAATTATTGATATGTGTGTATTTATTGTCATTTTGTTAAATGTTTCCTGGTTGGTTTTCTTGTAGTTATTTCATCCTTATTCCTCTCTTGCTCTCTTTGTTTGTGTTTTCTGACCTTCTTTAGTATTGTTGTTGGATTCCCTTCTCTTGCTTTTTTGTGTATCTGTTATTAGTTTTTGGTTTGTAGCTACCATGTGGTTCTTACAAGATATCTCATGAATGTAACAATCTATAAGCTGATGGCACTTAAGTTTGAACTCATTCTAATAGCACTACATTTTGTAGTCCCTCTCCTCCCCATTTTATGTATATAACATCTTATTTTACACCTTTTATTAAGTGATTTCCTTAACTAATTTTTAGATGTACTTAGTTTTGCTATTTTTGTACTTTTGACCTTTAAACTAGTGCTCAAGTAATTGATCTATTACCTCTGCTATATGTTTACTTTACCAGTGGAAGATTTTTCCCTTTATTAAATTTCTTGTTTCTATTTAGGGTCTTTTCTTTTCCTCTGAAAGAAGACCCTTTAATATTTCTCATAAGACTGGTTTAGTAGTAGTGAACTCTTTTAACTGTGAAGCTCTTTATCTTTCCTTCAATGCTGAATGATAACCTTGCTGGGTAGAGTATTCTTGGTTGCAGAGTTTTTCTATTCAAGGCTTTGAATATATCGTACCATTCTCTTCTGGTCTGCAGAGTTTCTACAGAAAAATCAGCTGATAATCTTACGGTGTTTCCCTTGTATGTAATTAATTGCTTTTTTTTTTTGCTGCTCTTAAGATTCTCTCTTTGTCTTTGATCTTTGACATTTTGATTGCAGTGTGTCTTGGTATGGACCTCCTTGGGCTCATCTTGTTTGGAACTCTC
The DNA here is from genome assembly GCA_032199065.1 of Smutsia gigantea. Lineage (NCBI taxonomy): Eukaryota > Metazoa > Chordata > Mammalia > Pholidota > Manidae > Smutsia > Smutsia gigantea. The sequence continues at coordinate 40,676 of JAVSCE010006225.1, forward strand.
TGTGTTTACTAGGCCTGGTAGACTGCTTCCTTCCCCAGGTTAGGGAAATTTTCAGCTATTATCTCTTGAAATAAAGTTTCTACTCCATCTCACTTTCCTCCTTTTGGGACTCTTATGTATAATGGGGATGTTATAGAACATTTGATGGTGTCCCAAAGCTCTCTTATCCTATTCTCATTTTTTTAAATTCTTTATTCCTTCTGCTGTTCAACTTGAGTGCTTCCCATTACTGTATCTTCCAAGTCACTGATCCATTCTTCTGCATTCATGAGTTTGCTATTCATTCCTTCCAGTGTGTTTTTTTATTTCATTTATTTTATCTCCAGTTGGTTCCTTTTTAGACTTCCTATCTCTTTGTTGAGATCTGCCTTGAGTTCTTCTATTGTCTTCTCAAGACTAGTGCATATCTTTATAACCATTGGTTTAAAATCTTTATCAGCTATATTTGTTTACTGTGGGTCATTTAGTTTTTTTGGCCCCTGCAATCATTTTTTCTGTTACTTGGAGCATATTCTTCTGTCTCTCATCTGTATGACTTTCTGCACTCAGTTCTATGAATTAGTTGAAAGGGTTTACTTTTTTTCTTAATAGCTTATTTTGGTATCATTAATCTACATTTACATGTGCAATATTATGGTGATTAAACTAACTCCTTCATCAGGTCCCCCCCACCAACCCCATTACAGTCACTGTCCATCAGCGTAGTGAGATGCTATAGACTCACTACTTGTCTTCTCTGAGTTGTACAGCCCTCCCTGTGCCCCCCCAATATTACATATGCTAACTGTAATGCCCCTTCTTCCCCCTTGTCCCTCCCTTCCCACCCATCCTCCCCAGTCCCTTTCTCTTTGGTAACTATTAGTCCATTCTTCAGTTCTGTGAGTCTGCTGCTGTTTTATTCCTTCAGTTTTTTCTTTCTACTTATACTCCATATATGAGTGAAATCATTTGATACTTGTCTTTTTCGGCTTGGCTTATTTCACTGAGCATAATACCCTCTAGCTCCATCCATGTTGTTGCAAATGGTAGGATATGTTTTCTTCTTATGGCTGAATAATATTCCATTGTGTATATGTACCACCTCTTCTGTATCCATTCATCTACTGATGGACACTTCTGTTGCTTCCATTTCTTGGCTATTGTAAATAGTGCTGCGATATACGTAGGGGTGCATATGTCTTTTTCAAACTGAGCTGCTGCATTCTTTGGGTAAATTCCTAGGAGTGGTATTCCTGGGTCAATGGTATTTCTATTTTGAGTTTTTTGAGGAACCTCCACACTGCTTTCCACAATGGTTGAACTAATTTGCATTCCCACCAGCAGTGTAGAAGGGCTCCCTTTTCTCCACATCCTCGCCAACATGGTGTATGATCCTCTTGATGTATTTTTTGAATTCGGTTTGCTAATATTTTTGTTGAGTATTTTTGCATCTACGTTCATCAGGGATATTGGTCTGTAACTTTCTTTTTCGGTGAGGTTGCCAGGTTTTGGTATTAGAGTGATGCTGGCTTCATAGAATGAGTTTGGAAGTATTCCCTCCTCTTCTATTTTTTGGAAAACTTTAAGGAGAATGGGTGTTATTTCTTATCTATATATCTGGTAGAATTCAGAGGTGAATCCATCTGCTCCAGGGGTTTTGTTCTTGGGCAGTTTTTTGATTACTGCTTCAATTTCATTGCTGGTGATTGGTCTGTTTAGTTTTTCTGTTTCTTGTTTAGTCAGTTTTGGAAAGTTGTATTTTTCTAAGAAGTTGTGCAGTTCTTCTACGTTTTCCAGCTTGTTAGCATATAGATTCTCATCATATTCTCTCATAATTCTTTGTATTTCTGTGGGGTCTGTCATCATTTTTCCTTTCTCATTTCTGATTCTGTTTGTCTGTAGATTCTCTTTTTCTCTTAATGAGTCTGGCTAGGGGTTTATCTATTTTGTTTATTGTTTCAAAGAACCAGCTCCTGGTTTCATTGATTTTTTTTTATTGTTTTATTCTTCTCAATTTTATTTATTTCTTCTCTGATCTTTATTATGTCCCTCCTTCTGGTTACTTTGGGCCTCATTTGTTCTTTTTCCAATTTCAGTAATTGTGTCTTTAGACTATCCATGTGGGAATGCTGTTCCTTCTTTAAATAGGCTTGGATTGCAATATACTTTCCTCTTAGGACTGCCTTTGCTGCATCCCACAGAAGTTGTGGCTTTGTGTTGTTGTTGTCATTAGTCTCCATATATTTTTTGATTTCTGTTTTGATTTGGTCATTAACCCATTGATTAATTAGGAGAATGTTGTTAAGTCTCCATGTATTTGTGAGCCTTTTTGATTTCTTTCTAAAATTGATTTCTAGTTTTATACCTTGGTGATCTGAGAAGTTAGTTGGTAGGATTTCAATATTTTTGAAACTACTGAGGTTTTTTTGTGGCCTAGTATGTGGTCTATTCTGGAAAATGTTCCATGTGCACTTGAGAAGAATGTGTATCCTGTTGCTTTTGGGTGTAGAGTTCTGTAGATCTCTGTTAGGTCCGTCTGTTCTAGTGTATTGTTCAGTGCCTCTGTTTCTTTACTTATTTCCTGTCTGGTTGATCTATCCTTTGGAGTGAGTGGTGGGTTGACGTCACCTAAAATGAATGCATTGCTTTCCATTTCCTCCTTTAATTCTGTTAGTATTTGTTTCACATATGCCGGCGCTCCCGTATTGGGTGCATATATATTTATAATGGTTATATCCTCTTGATGAATTGACGCCTTTATCATTATGTAATGTCCTTCTTTATCTCTTGCTACTTTATTCATTTTGAAGTTTATTTTATCTGATATAAGTACTGCAACACCTGCTTTTTTCTCCTTGTTGTTTGCATGAAATATCTTTTTCCATCCCTTCACTTTTAGTCTGTGTATATCTTTGGGTTTGAGGTGAGTCTCCTGTAAGAAGCATATATATGGGTCTTGCTTTTTTATCCATTCTGTTACTCTGTGTCTTTTGATTGGTGCATTCAGTCCATTTACATTTAGGGTGATTATAGATAGATATGTACTTATTGACATTGCTGGCTTTAGATTCGTGTTTACCAATGGTTCAAGGGTTGCTTCTTTACTATCTAACAATCTAACTTAACTTTCTTGTTAAGTTATTGTAAACACAGGCTGATGTTTCTTTATTTCTCTCCCTTCTTATTCTTCCTCCTCCATTCTTTATATACTAGGTGTTTTATTCTTTCCCTTTAGTTAGTATTTGGATGGTCTGCTTTCTTTGCTATGATTTTATTTTCTCTGGTGACATCTTTTTAGCCTTAGGAGGGCTTCCATCTAGAACGGTCTCTTTAAGATATCCTGTAGAGGTCGTTTGTGGGAGGCAAATTCCCTCAGCTTTTGCTTGTCTGGGAATTGTTTAAACCCTCTGTCATATTTAAATGATAATTGTGCTGGATACAATATTCTTGGTTTGAGGCCCTTCTGTTTCATCACATTAAATATAGCATGCCATTCTCTTCTGGCCTGTAAGGTTTCTGTTGAGAAGTCTGATGATTGTCTGATGGGTTTTCCTTTGTAGGTGGTCTTTTTTCACTGTCTAGCTGCCTTTAATACTCTGTCCTTATCTTTGCCATTTTAATTATTATGTGTCTTGGTGTTGTCTTCCTTGGGTCCCTTGTGTTGGGAGATCTGTAGGCTTCTGTGGACTGTGAGACTATTTCCTTCCCCAGTATGGGGAAGTTTTCAGCAATTATTTCTTCTAAGACAGTTTCTATCCCTTTTTCTCTCTCTTCTTCCTCTGGTACTCCTATAATGCGAATATTGTTCCATTTGGATTGGTCACGCAGTTCTCTTAATTTTCTTTCATTCCTAGATATCTTTTTATCTCTCTCTGCCTCAGCTTCTCTGTATTCCTGTTCTCTGATTTCTATTCCATTAACAGTCTCTTGCATCTCGTGCAGTCTGCTGCTAAGCCAGTCGATGCCTTGTCTCATTTCTGCATTGTCTTTCCTGACTTCCCTCACTTCCTCCCTCAGCTCTTGCATATTTCTTTGTAGATCCATCATCATGGTTATGACTTTTATTCTGAATTCTTTTTCAGGAAGATTGTGCATTTCTATCCCTTCAGTCTCCCTCTCTGGTGTTGTCTGGGTCTGGGTGAGCTTGGTCTGTTCCATATTCCTCTGTATTTTCATGGTGATAGATGTGGTCGCTGGTAGGTGCCACTTATGTCAGCTGTGCTCTTTAAGACTTAAAAAAAAACAAAAAAAAAAGGAAAGAGAAAGAAAAGAGAAAAAAAAGAAAGAAAGAAAAGAAAGGAAAACAAAACAAACAAACAAACAAAAAAACGTCCTCCGGGAGTAGATTCTGTAAGGATGCTGTAGGTCGTGGTGTTGCTCAGTATTCCGCAGCCACAGCTGCACAGCTCCACAGGGCCATTTGTAGCTCTGGCCAGGGCGTGAACGAATGGGAGGCTATTTTTCTTTGTGTGAAGTTTCAGTGCGGCTACTTTTTCCCAGTCGCCATCCAAGGGGTCCAAAATTCCTCAGGACTTCCAGCCTGCTGGGCCGAGTGTGCTGGGACTATCCTGTGCCCTTGCCTCTTTAAGACCACTAAAAAAAGCGCGTGATTTTCTTTTGTCCCGGGGATCCTGTTGCAAGGACCCGGGCATGTTCCCATCTCAAAATCTGCACCTTCTGCCTCTCCAGTATCCAATACACTGTGCGATGTGTGTCAGCGCCCCTGGAGCAGATCACCAGGGCTGGTTATTTCGCGGGCCTGTACTTCCACTCCCTTCTTTCTCTGAATCCTCTCCTCCCGCCAGTGCGCTTGGGTGGGGGAGTGTTTGGGTCCTGCCGGGTCGTGGGTCCATATCTTACCCGCCTCGCTTGTGCCAAGTCCTCTCAGGTGCAGATACTGGCTGTGCACTGTCCTGTATATTCTGGTCTCTCTTTTAGGAATAGTTGTATTTGCTGTATTTTCATAGATATATATGGTTTTGGGAGGAGATTTCTGCCACCCTGCTCACGCTGCCATCTTCCCCTGTGATCACTCTCCTGTTCTTAAGAACTGACCTTGTATAGGACAGTGCCCTGTCTGGAATATGTGTGTCTCATTGTTTTGGCAAACTAAAGATTACATGTGAGACATGGTTTTCCTGGTGCAGGGGATGTGGCCTTGGGACCCTTTAGAGGGGCTCCTGGGTGGACACCTGTGGGTTCTGTGCTGCCTGGTGGAAGGTGGTGGGCCAGCAGTGGTTCAGGGGGGTCACTCCAGGTAATTCATGGATTGGCACCAGCTGAGACCCCTGTGCCTCTTCACCCATATTTCTGTTTGCACGCTGGGCTGCTGGGGCTGTTCCAGGGAGTTCCTGTATTGGATGTCCACCAGGTCCTGTTGGTGGTATGGGGTCAGGCTCTGTTGTGTTCCCTGAGACCCTGCATGCTTTGACGGCCCATAATCTTTATGATAAGTTTTAGTTTTGCAAGATGTTTGGACTGTAAGTCAAACAAATACTTCCCAAAGAGATGGCAATATACTCATAGGCACAGCTAACTGCATCATAGCTATTGATGTGCATTTCTGTCAAACAATAATTTTTATCACAATAGAACTCTATGAATCTAGGTAACATATAGAAATGATGTGAATCATAATATAACTGTTGAACTGATTATTTGCTCTATTTTAACTTGAATTGAAATTTGATTTTAAAAATATGAAAATCCTGACATAGTTACAACCCTTGCTAAATAACTCTTGTTAATTATTTCATTGATTTTATGTGACTTAAAATTTTGTGTTTGTTTTAGTGAACTAACATATGCTGTTAAACATAGACTTAAATGAGTTACAAAGTGAGCATATCCATGTAACCACTACCAAATTAATGAACATATCAGAAGACTACTTTATGCTGCATCCCAATCACTCCCCCTCTTTCCTACCCAAAAGTAAACACTATCTCAATTTTTAACATTATTGTTCAGTTTTTATGGTTTACATGAATTGGAATGATATGTTACAAATCATTTGTGTCTAGCTCATTTCCTTCCACATTATATTTGTAGAATTTATCCATTTTGTTGAATGTAGCTACAAATTATTTCATTTCTGTATACTAGTCCATTGTATAAATATATCACCATTTAGGTACCTGTGCTGTAAATTTGACACTGGTTATGTGGTGCTAGTATGATAATGTTTCTATGAATATTCTCATATATTTCTTTCAGTTCCATGCCCACATAGTTATGTTGAGTGAAATTGCTAGGACTCTATATCAATCTTGTCAACAAAGTAGAGATTTTTATCAAGTGTTTTAAGTATATATTTCCTGGTCAGCTAGTGATTACTGAACTCCTACAATAAGTGATTCTTAAGTATAACAAGTCAAAGTAAAGAATTATCTTGAAGCTTGACTCACATAGCACTTTAAATAAAATTTAAAGACAAAAAAAAATTTGTCCCTTTCCCAGAATCAAATAATATTGTTGGAAATTAGAGGGTGGTAGGGACAAGTGCTAAAGACTACCTCCCATCAGCCCGGTGGGACTAACACTGAGACACAGGCTCTGATTCTAGAAATTTTGATACTCTATGTCAGATGGACTCTCAAATTCTGTACTTTCTTTTTTAAAACAGCTTTATTGAGTTATAATAACATATGGTAAACTGCACATATTTAAAGTATATTATTTGATAAGATGTGTGTGTACCCATGAAACTATCTCCACAATCAAGATGATAAACATATCCATCATCTCCTAAAATTTTCTTGTGCCAATTTTTAATCCATTCTTTCTAGTTTTTTCCAGAATCTCCACTAATGACCTTTTCCTGGGGATGCAGTAACTTGCATTCTGTAGCTACAGATAAGTTTACATGTTCCAAAGCTTTATGTAAATGAACCATACAGTATGCATTCTCTTTTAGCAGGCTTTCTTTCACTTAGCATGTTTAATATTTATAAGTTAATTAAGAGTTCATTCCTTTTTATTTCTGAGTAGTACTCCATCGTATGTATGTAACACAATGAGTTTATCCATTCATCTGTTGACAGGCATTTACATTTATTGAATCATAATTATTTTTAATTTTAAGCCAAATTAGCATTTCTGGCATAAAAGTTACTTGGCCATTATATATTAGTCAGTTTATATGATATCAGTTTGATTTGTTAAAATTTTGCATAGAGTTATTTCATCTGTGTTCAGAGAGTTATTTTTCTGTGGTTTTCTTGCAGTGTCTTTTTCAAGTTTTGGTATCAGTGTAATGCCAGCCCAATAAAATGAGTTAGGAAATAATTCCTCCTCTTCCCTGTTTTCTGGAAAATCTTGCACAGGTTTAGTTTTATGTCTTCTTTAAATGTCTGGTAAAATTTGTCATTTAAGCTTTTTGGACCTAGAGTTGTATTTGTGGGAATTTTTTGAAGCATAAATTTAATCTCTGTAATAGTGTTAAGACTTCTCAGGTTATTTATTTTATATTGAGTAAGCTATCATTATTTGTATATTTCCAGGAATTTGTCCATTTCATCTAAATTGTAGAATTTATTGGCATAAAAGTCTTCATAAAAGATACCAGCCATGGTGAATTTTATCTTGCTGATTGCTAGAGTTTTACTTTTCTACAAATGTTCTTGAGCTAGTTCTTGGATGTAGCTACTTGGAAACAATTAGATCCTCTCATGGTGAATTTTATCTTGCTGATTGCTAGAGTTTTACTTTTCTACAAATGTTCTTGAGCTAGTTTCTTGGATGTAGCTACTTGGAAACAATTAGATCCTCTAACACCTTGGTTTTAAGATTTTTTTAAAGATAGGACCAGAGCAGTAGTCTGTGGTTATTTATTCCTGAATAATGAGAGAACCCTGTGGTAACCTATCCAGTAGTCCATTAATTACAATGATTTTTAGTTTGGCTGATAGGAACAATCACTATTCACAGATGTGAAAATTCCTACTATTGTGCCCTCTAGTCCTTTGGGTCATGCTTCTCCCAGCCTTGAGTATTTTCTTACATGCATGCTCTGATCAATAATCTGCTGAATAATCATAGAGGGCTTCTACAAAGTCTCTGGGATTCTCTCTCTGTACAACTCTCCTCTCATGTACTCTGTTCTGTGAACTTTAGCCACCTTTGCTGGACTCAGCAACATTACCTCAACTCAAGGAGTCTACCCAGTCTCTGCCTGGATTCCCTTTCCTTGCCAGGAGACTCTCTCAGGACATCGAGCCGTGGTGATTGTAGCGCACAACTGATAGGTCCTCTCTGTCAGGGATCACTTTCCATATTGCCTGATGCCCAGTATCTTGAAAGGAATTTTTAAAATCTATTTTGTATTACAGTTTTTTCAAATGGGGGGCTAAATCTTGCCTCTGTTGTTCTATCCTGACCGAAGCATATATACCCACATCTTCAGTTTTAAGATTCCATAGGTGGCTTATTGTATAGCCATGGTTCAAAGCAGCAGTTTTAGATATGCATTATTGGATTTGCCTTAGAGTAGAGGAATTCGTATACTAAATGAAATGAGCCTGGGTTTTTATGAGATTAAATAAAAGAGATACAAAGTTATTTTTGATATATACTTAACACTTAATACCTATCATTTACCTTTCACCTTTCTCAGTGTACCGTTGAATTTAAAAAAAGACTCTGTTACAATAGAAAAGGCCACAATCACAACCTGAATAAGCTGGATTCTGGTTATTGCTTTCCCACCTGCTAGTATTGGCAAACCATTTAAATTCCTGAAGTCTTGTTTTTCTAATGAATTCAGTGAAGGAAGAAGTTTTTACCTTAAGCCTTAGGGGATAGTTGGCAATATTAAGGTATTAAAAATAAAGGCCCTTTAATAAGTTGGATGTCTTACATTTATCTGGTATTATTCTCAATCTTTGCATGGCAGTTCTACTCTACTACATGTTCCACTTTTCCCAAATGAAACATTTATACATGCAAAGTCTTTGTAGAAAGGCTCTTAAAAATAGATGTTTGGAAAGGTTTTTTAAACCTTACCTAGCTCAGAAAATTTTCCAAACACTTTTTTAATAGTTAATGGAGAAGGAGAAGCTGATTTAAAAAAAAAAAAAAAGGAACCTACAACAAAGTGGAGGAAAATAAAAACACAAAAAATATTTGATGTCCTTGTGACCTTATGGTAATTTATAAAATTAAGTTCATGGCATCACATATTATCACTATAAACATTATAGAAATATGTCTCCTTATTATATATATAATACATCCCATATGCTGGGATATTTAAGTTCATTATGCCAGTGATACCCAATAATGTTTATATATGGCAGAAATATCCCATGTTTTGTGGTGATCAAAACAGTTACGTTGCAAGAGATTTAATTCTGGCTCTAAAAGTACAATCACACAGCCACAAAAGCATATGTTTATTTGAGGTAAGGTCCCACTTGTCTGAGGAATACCTCACGGTTAACTATAGCCAGACTAAATTGCTGTGTAAATACCAGAAGCAAAGCTGCAGGTACAGCACTCCTTTAGACCATCTATCAGAAATGTTAAATGTCATAGTGCATAATTTATCAATGCTAATAGCCCTTGGTACAGATCTGAGGGAATTAACCTATACAGCCAAACTATTTATCACATCGCAATATATAAAATGTACTTTTAATTAATAAATGGACAATCTATTGCCTTCATGGATGCAGCTGATCAATCCTTTTTTATCTTCTGTCTACAATTTGGGTCCTTTTAATGGGTTTTAATGGGTTTTTCTGTACACTTGCACAGCCGAGTTTATGCACTTACTTCCTGGAACAGTTTCTGTACTTTGTGGCATAATCTCCCGGCCTCTTTGGTATTTTTCCACAGCAATATCAGTATGAAAATAATCATGCTTCTTGGTGTTTTAAAATGGCATTCATTACCCTTGAGCTGACCTCACTGGCACTAACGTATCTGAAAGTCATAAAATTATTATAATGCAGTTCCCATCAATATACTAAAGTCTATAAAGGCCTGAGTTGATAGTTTACACGTGCAAAGATTTTTTAAAGTACAGTGGATCACTATACTCATTAAAAGTGGAGCAAGAAAATAGAACAGGAAAACAGTTTTATATAAATGTTACCAAAGCATCTAATGTATTACTTAATCTGTTAAGGCAACTACTGAATTCAATTGTCTATTTACATTTAGCATCAGATCAAATTTAGTAAATTTGATGATACTGTCTGATTGCCTCTTCCATATTTACAAATAGAATATGTATTTTTTAGGAGTTTGATTAAAAAAATAATTACATTATTTAAAAAAACTATTTTGAAGTCATTGATGGTTTCAGCACTTTTACACTTGGAAAATCACAAATATTCCTATATTCAAATAAAAAATGAATTAAACAAGAGACTACTTACAATTTTTTTTTTTTATTCCTAATATTCTCTAGGACATATTGACTCAGGATTTACATACTTTTGGAAAAATTATTTTAAACATTTCCTCTTATGTATAGTGCAAATTTAATTAAAAGACTGAATAATAAAATGACAAGATATTTTCACTCCTAAATAATCATATTATTATAGTCACTTTGTTTCATAAAGAGATTATTCCTTCTCATGGTGCCCTATCATGTCCTTATGCTTTACTACTCCAATTTTCAAATCCAAATACCAAGGAAGACAGAATGTCTTACAATGAGCTCCGTTTTCCAGATTAATGCACCTGAGCAACATTTTTCCTTATTTAATATCCCTTACTCATTTCCTCTCCTGTTATAGGGATAACACAGCTGTTTATCTGGCAATTATCTTTGAATCTATTAGTGAAAATGTCTAAATTAATCATAAAAAGACAAGTGCATCACAGAATGCCTGTGCTATGAATACAGGACCCCGTTACAGTTTTTCTGTCATTTTTACTGGTTCCGTTTGGAAGCATTGATTTCTTGATTCTGTAAACTGTAAATTTGTTTCAAGTAGAGAGAGCCCCATATAGATTTATTAGGGTCTACTGTTTAATTCTAGTAATCTTATTCATTTAGCCCAATAATTCGAGTACTCTAATTTCATCTACATAATACTGCTAAACAGTGAAGAAGAAGTTGCATATCTGGGAACTGTGAGCAATATGCACAGTCAAATTTAGTAATCAACAGTTTGACAGATTCAGTATTTGGATCAATTATAAAATCATTCAATTTTATAAACGTTTGCTTTTTGGTTCTTTTATATATTGTGGGCAATCTAAAGATGAAGGAGGAAGATTAAGCATGTTATTAGAGAAGGAAATAAAAGTGGAATGTGGAGTATCCTAGAATACAGATAGACAACAGGTTGTGTCACTAATCTAGTCATTCAATTAAGGGACATTAGAATTTATAAGATAAAACTTACACTGCATAACCTGTACAAATATGAGTAAGATATGACTTTAAAAAGATGTCCACCATCAGGGAGCTCTGAGTCTACCTGGGATGACAGATATGTAAAGGCATAAATTGTAAATCAAGTGTAAGTGACATTGTCATGATGAGATGAAAGTGCAGTGGGACGACAAAGCAAGGAACTCTTATCAACGCCAGGCTAATCTTCACGGAGAGGTATCTTTAAATCCAGTGCAATTGGTAAGGTCACATGTAGATAAATATGAAGGAAAAAAAAGTATCCCCCAGGAGAAGCAGCCTCGAGCACTCCCAGCAATCAGGAAAAGGACAGAAAATAACTCTAGATGTTTTTAGAAACATCTCACTAACAAAATGTAAGACTGAGTGGACTTCAGGGCTGAAAATCTTCTCTAGACTGACTCTCACCTGGTGTGTGCTGAGAAGTGATCATCTGTTGTGTGTATTCAGGGTCTTTAATGTTACAGAGAAAGAAGCCCAACCGTTCATATTTTTGGACACAGTATCTTGATTTGCAATCTTTGTTTCTCATATTTGATATGTAATTGCTTTTTTCTACACAGGTGTGACTTATCCCTGTAGCTGTGCCTGCATTGTTAATGGTAAAGAGCAGTTTAGAAAGACATATGGATAGCAAAATGGTTTTACTCACACACTAAGGGGCAGTGCCTACGTGGAACCCTATGTTGAGAAGGATTCTGAGGACATGTGCTACAGCCAATTAGCCATGAATGACGAGAGAGAGTAGCAGTACAGTGGCCACATATTTAATGGCTGTAGAACCGAGTAAAGACTTAAAAGTCAGGCAGACTTGGATTCCAGTCTGGACGTTTGCCACTTACTAGTTGTATTTCTTTAAACAAATTGCTTAACCTCACTAAACCAGTCTCCGTTCCTGTAAAATGGGAATAATAACGGTACCTATCTCATATTTGTTTCTGGTAATAATTATGTGAGATAATGCAGATAAAGTGTTTGCCACAGTGTCTAGCACATATAACCACTCTGTCAGTATTAACTTGCCACATGGTTACATGAGATACAGTTTGTAAAATGTTAGCAAAATGATCAATAGCCTGAGTATTAACTGCAGAAATTTTTAAAAACAAAACATTCTTCTTCCAAGGAAACACTTTGAGGTATAACTACACTGGCATGATAGTATGTTGCAAGTATTTATTGAGCACCTACGTCTTAAAAGTTTATGTTTAATTGAGGTATAATTGACATTCAACATTATAGTAGTTTCAGTTGTACAATATGATTTGATATTTGTATATACTGCAAAATGATTACCACAGTATGTGTAGCTAACATTTGTCACCATGCATAGCTACAGAAATTGTTTTCTTGTGATGAGAACTTTTAAGATCAACTTTCTCAGCAACATTCAGATATGCAGTGTGGTATTAACTATAGTTGCCATGCTATATGTCCCCATGACTTGTTTTATAACTGGGAGTTTGTACCTTTTGACTCCCTTTATCCATTTGGCCCACCCCACATCTGCTGTCTCCAGCAACTACCAATCTGTTGTCTGTATCTGTGAGCTTAGTTTGGTTTTGGTTTTGGGTTTGGGTTTTTAGATTTCACATTTAAGTGAGATTATATATGGTATTTATTTGTCTTTTAAAATTAAAACTATCAGATGATTCAAAAATTCCACTTCTATTTATTCCAAGAAAATGTAAATACTAATTCTAAAAGATATATGCACCTGCATACTTTTGCAGCTTTACAAAACCCAAGGTATGGAAACAACCTCAGTGTCCATTGACAGATGAGTGGATAAAGAAAATGTGATATATATTATATAGTTGGATGGTACATGTATATGTGCCAGGAAAAAATATGAAATATATATATATATATAACATAAATATAAATATAAATGTAGATCCTTAATCCTTCAAAGATGCTATTGTTGAAAATCACTAGCAATAAAATGTATTACTCTTCAGCCCTCTGAAAAAATATTTCAAGAATAAAATTGGCCAGGTATGACAAAAAGTACAAGGTTGCCTTAGGTGGTATACACACCAACAGAGGAATATTATCCAGCCATAAAAAAGAATGAAATATTGCCATTTGCAACAACATGGATGGAGCACTTACTGTATTTTCATTCTAAACACTATGAAACTAAATAGTGTAACCAAATTCCTCTTGTGGTGCTTCTGTTTTTATAGACACAGTAGTCATACAATTTAAAACAATCTACATATAATCAAGGCCATTCCAATTCAGAGGAATAAATAGTTGTATATTTTACCCTTGTATTATCTCTGATATTATGGGCCTATCATTTCTGCTTCACCAAAAATATTTCAAAACAGGAATAAGTGTCCTCAACCTTTTGAAATTCACCCCCACAATAATCAATTAGTTGATTGTTTACTGGGAAGAAAAATGAAACTTGTATCTCTCCAATTCTCCAGGGGACCTAGGAAACCACAATTTTTCTGTTTCTGTTTCTACAATATAAGCATAAATTGGAGAGATTTGTTGAAGAAGATGTTGAGGAGGGTCCCAGACAGAAGTCAGACTATTTCTTTTGCATGCATGTTTCCATCTTTTTGGTACATAATTCTGAAGGCTGCTAGAATTATGATTTCCTAATTATATAATTACTTAATACTTAAATACTAATTTATCTGTAAGAGCGAGATTAGGGCTTTGTTTTTCTCACCTCTAAATGCACCTGGTTTACTTATTTTTTATTTACCAAATATTTATTGTGTGCTTTTTTTTTAATTGAAGAATAGTTGATATACAATATTATATTGGTTTCAATTAAATGCACCTGACTTAGATAACCACTAGATGCAGAGTTTTATAAGAAACAGGCTAATGACATAGTATATTTTGAATGTAGCTTTACCTGAATTCCTAAAAGCAGTATAGACACTGGACTCGAACACAACTGAGGGCTAGATATTTCTAACCCTTCATTGTAAATACCCACTTTTTAAAATTAGGTTCATTTAATGGAAAATACACAACTTTTTATAATTTTACTCCTAGCAAAATAGCTGTTTTGACTTTTTTTTCTAATTTGTAAAGGATCATTTCAGAAATAATCTCTGCAGATGCTATTTCCCCCCTCTGATTATAACCAGGTATTGATAATGATTTTGTAAACTCTGTTTATTAAGGCATACTATTTGAATTCTAACAAGAGAAAAATAATAGATTTCAAAATTTATTACGTACCCTTTGTAAATGAATAAATTCAATTATTACAGAAGAAGATGAGGTACAAAGCAGAAAAGATTCATTTGAGTATGTTTCTAATAAAATTGTAAATGCTTATATTATTAACTTCAAAGTGTGGGTTAAGGCTACTAGCTGAACCCTGACTTGTAAATCAATATCAATTAAAAATAATCATGATCATACAACTAAACCAATGTCTGTATTGCTGAAAAAAGGGTTTGCCCTAGTGACAGATCATTGCTACAACCTCTCACGCCATTGGGTGATGTTTACCATATGTCCCATGATTGATAGTCAGATTTAATGAGTTCTTACAAGCAATTAAATAATCAAGAGTTCCTGCTGTTACATGGCATAGCTTGATAGAACAGTGACAAATGAGAGAGTATCTACAACCTAATCAAAGGGACATATTTCCTTGGGAACAAAATAATATTATCCACCAGTGCAATCAAAGGACAAAAGAACATAGAAAGGACACAAACAGAATGAGAAAAATTATGTCCTCTTTTCATTATTCTGACTGCACAGTTTCCATTTATTGAGCCCTATTGAATCAGAAGGAAAATTAGGCTTGTTAAAAATGTTTCACATATATTGTTTCACTTACATATTGGATGATATATATATATATATATACATATACACTTAATCCTTCAAAAGAGGCTATTGTTGAAAATCACTAGCAATAAAATGTATTGCTTTTCAGCCCTCCTAAGAAAAATATGTCAAGAGTAAAACTGAACAGGCATGCCAAAAAGTACAAAGCTGCCTTAGGTGGTTTTCCTCTGTCTTCAATGTTAAATGTTATTCTACTGGCCTCCCGTGGTGTTCAACCCAGGTAAATGTAATAAACTTGGTTTTTGTCAGTTCATCTATAGGTGTAGAGTTACAATAAAAGGACCCCTTGCCTTTGAGGATTCTTCACCTTAGTATTATTTCTTCACAGTAGTTTCTGATAAATTTCAAATTAAATGTGTCTGATGTATATAGTATTTCATGATATCATTGTTTTTATTTCCCATATTGTTAGGAAAGTAGAAGACTCCTTTTTATTAAATTTGGATGAATGGTGAATTTTTAAGGCCATTCATGATATACTAAGTGATCTATTTTTATATTCCCCATGCTTATTCTCCTAATTTTAAGTAAATGAGGAAAATAATAAGAATAGTAATAAATGCTTATTATAAACACCTTGCTGGTATGGTATATTTACTTATTTTATTTGAAAAATAAAATACTCTCACATGTATTACCATCTCTTTCTGGCATATTGTGACACAGCTTTGAAAAGGTGTAGAGTAAAGCCTTAATTTGGCAAGAGGTAGAACTGGAATCTGAATCCTTGTTCTTTTAATTGTAGCTCTGTGTTCAGGACAAAGGTCCTGGAATCAGATATGCCTGAAGTTGAATCTGGCTTTGTCACTTACTAGCTCTTTGACTTTGGGCAATTTATTCATACTCTCTGAACCTGTTTCTTAAGGCAGAAAATAAAAGGATAAAATAAAGAGATAACTCATACAAGGTAGGTAGCAGATTACTTCATCAGTGAATATTACTATTTATTAACTTATTCAAACATATTAGCCATTTAATATGGGTCAAGATCTGTTCAAAGCAGTTCTAGCCTCAAATTCAAAATTTAAATGAGGATAATGCATAAATAAATAGTACATCAAAATACAGATTGTATTCTTTGGTTAGAGTAGGCACAGTGCAACCCAAGCAAAGAGGAAAAAAAAAACCAAGCATGACAAGTCTGGGTTGGGATCTCCTAGAAAAGCAGAATCTTAAAGTATCTATAAACATGAGTCAGACAAAGAGTAAACTTAATGGTGGTTCATGCAAAAGGAATCAAAAAGATCTGAAGGTAAATCAGAGTACAGTAAATTCAGGAAACTGAGCATGATGTAGTTGGTAGCTCGGGGAACTCTCTGGGAGTTGTGAATGATTAAGATGAAGAAGCAAGCAAAAAGCAAATCATATAAAGACATGTCAAGATATTTGGTCTTCATCCTGATGGCTTTGGAGAATAACTGAAAAACGTTAAGCAGTAGAGTCAGGAGGAAACCTAAAAGGGACTCATCCAATTGGAATTCTGGGGCAGCAATCCCAGCTAGAAATGGCAGTAACCCAAATAAACGTGCTAGTAATGGGATTGGAGAGAACTGGACCATTTCAAGAAATTAAAACAGCAACAACAACAAAAAATCATCCCACCACGTGAAGAGTGGCTGAGAAAGTGAAGGCTGATAGTATGTTAAGAAATATGGGAGATGGTGTGTGTGGGATCACGGGGAAGACAGTATAGCTCAGAGGAGACAAATAGTGAATCTGTGGCATCTTACTACACTGATGGACAGTGACTGCAATGGGGTGTGGGGTGGACTTGATAATAAGAGTGAATGTAATAACCACATTGTTTTTCTTGTGAAATCTTCGTAAGAGTGCATATCAATGATACCTTAATAAAAAAAATAAAAAGAAATATAGGAGAAACAAAGATATTCTGGCAAGGGAGATAATTTGTTTTACTGTGAAATGTTAAAGTTTCTATAAAACATTCAGGTTGGAATGGAGAGTATGCCATTAAGTATATGGCTCTGCAGCTCAGTAGAGATGTGGGCAGGAGCTACATTTATGGGCATTGAGCATATAGATGTCAGTAGAAGGTATGAGTAGATGGGATCATCGAGAAAGCAGAGAAGATGACCAAAGGTGGAACTGCAAACAATATTTATGTATGTAAGGGTATGTAAAGGGAAAGAGATCCACATGAGAGTTACCTGAGTAAACTATTGATAAGGAGTCACTAAGAAATAAGAACAGAATCAAGAGAGATAGTCAGAAACATCCATTTTAAGTGTAGGTATTCTGTGTGACATAATGCTATAAAATGAAAATAGTTTTTTTCTTCTTCTTAGCCTAACAGGTGGGAAGCAAACAATACAAAACACAATTAGAAAAATGAAAAATAAAAATATTAGAGCAAATGAGAAAACAAGAAAAAATATTTAGCCAAAAGAGACCTAATGTCACATTTCAAGGAAATTCAAAGTAAATATTCAGTTGTTTGAGTATCATCAAGGAGAAGGATGGAAATGAATTGGGCAACTATTTGGGAATATTAACCCTAAGTTTCCTTCATGAATTAAATTTTGCATAGCTTAGTCCAGTTGACCTCACTGTCTAGTGCGATACTAACAGCTTGCAAAGTTTGGTGACCAGATGAGCAGCATCACCTAAGAACTTGATAGAAAAACAAATTCCAAGATCCCACCCCAAATCTATTGAGTAACAAATTCTGAAGGACTAGCCCAGAAATCTGTATTTTAACAAGCCTCCTACACTAAAGGCTAGGGATTCTGATGCATGCTGAAGACTGAGGACCTCTGTGATAAATGAGAATAAACTGTTTTGTTTGGGGTAAAGAATAACTAAAGTGATAGGCCTCTTCCTCCATGAAGCATTCCCTAATTTCCCCAAACAGAAATAATCTTTCCTGCCTCTGAATTCCCAGAGCCTGTATATCTATCTATCTACCTCATTACAAGGATAACTTTTTGGAAAAATTTTGATAAAGTATCCATAATACATTTGAGTAGAAATTTCAAATCCTGACTTACCAGTTCCTAAAAGTAACCTGAACTAAAGACATCCTTTGTAATGGTCACCTGGCAAATTATGGAATAACGGGTAAGTTCACAGAACATTTTTTTTTTAGGAAATGCAACCTGATTTCTGTAAGGAAAAATATTCTTAAGTAATATTGGAAAATTGTACCATTGGATGCATAAAGAGTGAAGAATAGATGCAATTTACTCTTCTAAAATGCTTTAGACAAGGTTCTACACTAAAGGCTATTGATCATATTCAGTCAATAATGATAGAGGGGAATGTTTGGTTATAGGTAGGAAACAAACATTAAAACCATCAGCTCTCCATTAGGTAACATGGGTTTTCTAGTTTGCTGATCATCTGTATCAAAGTATCAATTTTGGACTACTTATTCTAGTTTTAATTGATGGATTTCCAAGGAATTAAAATTAGCATCAATATTTATCAGTCTTAAAAGTTTTAAACCTGTTAAGCAGGCAACAACATTTCCTTAACTTGATCTTTTTCTTAAGGTGAAAATTTACCCAGAATTGCTCCATATAAAATTAAATAAAAGCAAAATTGTCCTGGCCTATGCCTTTAAGTACCAGCAAGATCTCTTCTTATTGGGAACTTTTAGGTTTAGCATGATGGGCACATATGCCAGGCAGCCCCTAAGCTTAATTCTGGTTAGCCTTTGAGCCAGAATTGGAGCAAAATTTTTACATAATTTTATTACTATCTGGAAACTTGAATGTTACTAATATACAAATATCACAGATATTATCCTTGCATAATTCAAATAATCTGTCATAGAGCAAACAGTCCCAATATTCTCCAGTTTGTGTTAGATGAATAGCTCTTAAGAGTATGCTGTGGTTAATCACAGAATGTAGTGTTATAAAACTGGTTTTTAAATTACATGTGACAATTTTTCATATAAAATATTCTACTATATTAGACCTGTTGGACTACCAGAAGTAACAGCGAGTATACTAGTTAGTTGTAGTGAATTGCATGCCTCCTTAAATGATTCAGATGCTGTCTTAACTTTCCAGAACATAAAAATACTGTAAAAGAGACAAGGTATGTCTCTTATATCTTATAGATAAAATAAGACATAATGACTTTATATACAAATCTAGGAGTTCTAGATGATGCAACATAGAAAAGGATATTAAGCGGAAACAATGAAATATGTGAATATAGTGTGGAAGAATTTTCATTGGGAAGGAACAGACTAAATTATATATTCTCCCTAAGACATTTTCTATCTATATTAATAGAAAAGTAGTTAATGTATAATAAGAGCAGTAGAAAGAGATCAACAGCCAGCACTAAAATATTATTGTCTTTATACAAGATAAAAATACTTAAGTTCAGTAGCATTAAAATCTTTGAATCTCTTAGAATCAATAAGTTCACAAAAATTACACACCTCATTAAATTCTACACAGATTGCGAAGCTAGCTATAATGTAAAAACAGGCAGACAGTCTGTCTCAATATTATTACAGGAAGGGTTGGTTAAATTAATAGCTTCTCATTGATTAAAAAATCTTGCATTTTACATGTTCTTAAGTTGGTTTCCACCATTACCTTTCAATAATAGAATGAGTCTTTGGAGAAATGTGGTTATATTGAACTACTGAAATACAAAGGTAGGCAAAAGAAGATGTTTATAATATCCTATCATTGTTTCCTGTTATAAAATACCTTCTACCTGACAAGAAAAGATGTTTGCTTCCACATACTTAGTAATTTTTTCATGTTTAAAATCTCCTGCTAAAAATGTAATTAGTCTGTAATGATAACTAAGCATAAAATATTATTATTCCACCATAATATTCCTAGGCAAGACATCATTTTTTCCAGGTAATACAGTATCTGACATTGCATGTGATAATGCCATTGGGACCCTATCCATCTGTAGTCACTGTACATTAGGAAATGCTTTTTTACCAGATTGCACGTCAACTGCATTTTTCATGTATTCATTCAGCTCTTTTCCACTTTTGTTCCTTTAACAAAAGATGGTAGTTATTTGACTTAGAAGGGTTTTCTTACAAATGTGAATACTTATTCAATTTGCATGTTGACTTCTATCCAGTAGAATCCCAAACTTCCTTTTTAAGCACATAATTCTTCATTCTTAACGCAGTTTGCTTCTTCCCTTGAAGATTTCGGTAGGTCATTTACCTTGGATATTGTCAGAGCACAGAAACACATATATTTATTATGTATAGCTAAGTTCATTTAAATTTCAGGTTTCTTCAATGAGAATGTAGTTGATGATATAGTTATTAGTACTACTTGTCTCATTATTTAGTTCCTTTCACTGATTTCTTCAGTTATATATGTTGCATATCAAAATCCATTTGTTGGCTCTGAAGCAATATAAAATTATACTTATTTGATAGTCCTTTATAATTTTTAAAATACCTTTTAATATGTATGAGATATTATATAATGTAATTAATATAACTACATTTTCATATATATTTTATATGTTTGTATACATATATTTCAACTCAATATGAGTGATTAAAACACAAATCCTTAAGTTGAGGTGTGTTTCAAACCACAATCTATTTCTTAGTAGTGAAATTTCATTGTGAAAGGTATATAGATGCATAAAGCTGTGCTATGGTACACTATCTTATATTCCAACATAATTTAAGACATTTAAATGCAGCAAAGTCAATAACTAGAGAAGATTTATGTGTTTTGAGATTAGCTTACTCTTACATTTAATTATGCTATGCATTTTAAAAAATGTATTTTAAAAACTATAATTTTAAACATATTTGAAATTTAGAAACTATAATTCAATTTTCAAAATATTTACCTGTACAAGGTACACATTTATCCATAATCAAATATGAAGATATTAAATCTTCACATTTCTTTAAGAAAAAAAAATCAACTTCATCCCTTTTTTTCTCAGCTAAGGGGAAAAAATGCTTTATATGAGAGAATGACCTGTAATCTATGACATCAGTGCTTTGTTGAGGTTATCATCTAATACAGTGTTATTGCATTTCATATTTTGGATTGAATAACGCTCACTTAAATTTATGTAACTTTTGAGAGTTGCCTGGTAAAACCATGGAGGCAGCTTTTATTCATTACATCTGGCAGCTCTAGTTATGTGACCTCCTCACTCAGCTAGAAACAGACTTCTCAGCTAACTCCAGTATAGCACTATTGTTATATATGAATAAATGCCATATTAGTAAGTCATACCATTAGCTTATTTTAGCATGCTAATAGTAGTTAGCCTTTCTGAGTGAGAGAAGAGTAAGAGACTATAGAATTATGTGTCACTAAGCTGCAAGAATCAAATACAGGTCTGGTAAACAAAAGTCTTCAGAACTTTAAGGGGCCACAACTAGACCTCAGGCCATCATTTTAGAATCTCCTCCCTACTGGGGAGTAGTTAAGAGCACTAATCTGGAGTAAAAACAGCATTCAAATCCCAGTTCCCATGCTTATTAGCTGTGTCTCATGGGTGAAAGTTATATGACCTCTGGGTCTCAATGCCCCATATGTAGACTAGGCACCAGAACATCATAGTATCTGCTTTTGTTGGGGTTATCATTGATGAAATAGAAGTGTTTAGCCAGTGCCTGACACATAGTACATACTGAATGTGAGTTACTATAATTACAATAGGAATAATATGCTAAAGTAAAATTTGTGGTGCTTCAGTAATCACATACAAAACAAAATCTTTGACAAACATTGTTCTCATTTACTATTTTTTACTCTACAATTTTCATTGAAATTAATAGAATTATTTCTTGTACAGCAATAATGTGAGTTGTTTGGAAGACTAG
Organism: Smutsia gigantea; assembly: GCA_032199065.1. Classification (NCBI taxonomy): domain Eukaryota; kingdom Metazoa; phylum Chordata; class Mammalia; order Pholidota; family Manidae; genus Smutsia; species Smutsia gigantea. The sequence goes on from JAVSCE010006225.1 coordinate 62,680, forward strand.
AGCACAAAAAAAGACTATTCACTACAAATAAATAAAGATTTGCTCCAAATGGTGACAACAAGGTAACAGTTATCTCATATGTTTCTGCTAATTGGCCATTTAAACCTATTTAGTAAAACTTTCCTACATAACCTATGTTCAGTATTTTGAGGAAAAAAAGAAACTGTATGTAAGCACATGTATTTGGCATTAGTTTTTCCTCTTTAGCCCATTAGATTCTTATTTTTCTGTAGACATTTTTAGTGAATACAGTCATCTCAGAGGAAGCTGAACAAATGTAAATAATTCCTAACTTTCGCCTTTTCTTCTTTCGTTCATTTTTTTATTTTCTTATTTCTATTTAAAACAACAAACAAAACATCCTACTAATTGTATCTGTTATTAAGTGAAATAAGTTTGTAAAGGTCAAGTTGGCAGAATTCATCCCTTTTATGATACGAATATTTTGAGATTTCAGGAGCATTTTTAAATTTCTGCTAGGATGTGTCAGATGTCATCACATAACAGTTTCTAGGATCAGAATCCTAAAGGCTACACTTAGGTACAACGAAGTAAGTAGACACAATATGGGTTTGACTTTTATGATGGAATAATCTCCATGTCACTGTGGCCTTGCCAGGTTTTCATTTTTATTTGCCATAGCAAGTTCAAGTATGCATACAGCTATCTATAATTTGAAAAGACATCATGAACATGAACTTGATGGCCTTTAGTTGTTGTTAAGAATTTGACATATGCTCTAATCTCAAATTAGCAGTGATACTTGTCATTAAACCTAAACCTTATTGGGTTGCAATATGATTTTTCTTATTTTATCTAACATTTGTTTCATTTGATTGATGTTTTTTTCCTCACAATAGGCTGTATTTTCCTTTTTTTTTTTCATTTAACATCAGATTTAAAACATTTATCATGTGTGACTGCTACCTTTGTATTCCTCTAAACATCCTTGAGCTTTTTCATGTAATAGGGTGTTACCCAGAAATATTTTGCTTTGGTCTTTTGTTGTTGTTTATGAGGGACAAGAACAGCATTTAGCCTAAGGTTAATTTTCCCCTACTCCTGAAACATGGTCTTGCTGAGTAATATACCCAATACCCCCCGATTAAAAAAAAAAAAACTGGCTGGTTTGGCTGGTGGGAAAGGGCACTATTGCTAGTCCTGTGTAAGCAATGGGTAGTCCTCCCTCTAATCCTTTCTAGCTGATCTATGTTCTAACCTGTAGTAGTTTCCTCTAAGGCATGTACTGATCAGTTTTCAGCTGAATACTTGAGAGAGCCCTCTACAGATCTCCTAACCTTCACAGCTGTTCAATTCTCTCCTCTTTGGCATTCTATCCTACAAACTGTGTTCCAATACATATTTAATTATGGATTAAATTATTCAAATTTGAGTTTTATACAATGCTCTGTGTAATGAAATATTGTTCTTTTAAAATTTTTAAACATTTAAAAATGTCAAAAACTATTCTTATTTTATGGATTGTAGAAAAACAGGCACTGGGAACTTCCAGTTGCAGACAAGATGCAGTAAACACACTTCTCCCTGTTTCTCCTTTAGTTAAAGGGAGCTGAAAGCCCGAGATAGTATACATAAAACAAACATAAACTCTGAAAGTTGGAAAAAAGGCAGGAGACTGGCTAGGGAACTTGAGACTCAAGGAATGACGTGGTAGCTCCTTGGGTTTTCTTTCTGACCATGTATGTTGTGAAACGAGTTTTCAAGAGGTTGGCAATTCAGAAACACCAACAGAGAAAAAAAAAAGAGCCCAGGTAAAGCCTGATCTTTTTAGAGAAAGGATCGGGAAAGCAACAGCTTAGCAAGATAGAATACTTTTTGACAATGCTGCCCTATTCTACACACCACCAAGGAAAAACTGTAGCCATATCTCCAACCACAGTTCTGCCAGTAAGGACAAATGGAAAGCCTAGACTTCCAACTTTCTCCAAATATATTGAGGGGCCTCTTTGCTTGCAAAATTGGGATCAGATATGGCCAAGTGGAGAAGCAGACCTTTGATCCCTGTCTTGTAGTAATAACCCCTTTGCTATCGAAGACCGCCTGACAAGTAGAAGTGCCTCCTCCCCCATAGGTATCAACAGACGGCAAGTGGGGAACCTGAATTTCCACTCCCACCTAGCAGTAATGAGGTATAGCCTCCCTTTTCCACTGGTGTAGCATCAGAAACACCCTACTGAAACAGAAGACCCAGAACCTCATTATAAAAAGACTAAATGTCCTCATGATGCAATAAAAATCAATCATCACACCAAGAACCAGGAAAATCACAAGTTGAATGAGAAGACAACATATATCAACACCAAAATGACATAGATTTTGAAATTATCTGACAAAGATTTTAAAACAGCCATCATAAAAATTCTTTAATGAACAGCAAGCACCCTTGAAACAATTAAAAGAATTAGCTTCAGAAAAGAAAAATTGGAGATATGAAGAACTAAATAGAAATTTTAGAAATGAAAAACACAAAAATTGAAATTTCAAAAACTCAATGGATGAACTAAATAGGAGAATGGAAGAAAACAGAGGGACAAATTGGTGAACTTACAGAAAGGACAATAGAAATTATACTACCTGAACAATTAAGATAAAATAGTGTGGGGTGCCATTTGTTTGCCTTTCCTTTCTCCTTTAATAATTCCTTCACAGAATTTAATCTTTGAAAATAAGTATGAAGAGTAGCTCCCTGCAGGCAAATTTTCCTATAGGTTTGGAAACCTTCACAAACATACACACTCTAAGCCCCATCCCACCCTAATACCCTCAGTTAAAGAAATAAAAGATGTGGCTACTTTGATGAAAGGAACTTATGGTGGAGAGATAATTAAGGAAAAACATCAAGATCAAAAAGTCATATAGCAACAAATTATTTTATGTCATGGTATGGGAAATAGGTTTGGGGAGTAAGGTAAGCAAGATGGAGTGAGCAAAATAGTAAGAAAGGAGGAATTAAGAAAAAAGGAAAAGACCAAGAGTTTTATCGTTTCATATGTGGAGTATAAGAACAAAGGAAAAACTGAAGGAACAAAACAGGAGCAGACTCATAGAACCCAAGAATGGACTAACAGTTACCAAAAGGATCGGGTCTGGAGAGGATGGGTGGGAAGGGAGGGACAAGGGGGAAAAAGGGGCATTATGATTAGCAGACGTAAGGCAGTGGCAGGGGACACAGGAAAGGCAGTATTTATAGAGAAGACAAGTAGTGATTCTATAGCATCTTACTACGCTGATGGACAGTGACTGTATTGGGGTATGTGGGGGGGACTTGATAATAGGGGGTCTAGTAACCATAACGTTGTTCAAGTGATTGTACATTAACAATACCAAAATAAAATAAAATAAATAAAAATAAAAAAAGGAAAAGACCATAAATGGAGGATTTAGGCAAATTGTATAATTGGCTCTGTTTGTTATTAGTATTCTAAATTGTTTAAGTCTTAGATTTCAGCATCCCTCACTGGTTCCTGACTTCTGTCCAATAAGGAAAGAATTAATAGCAATGAATAAGCCCACTTCCCCAAGACCCCAAAAATATACATTGATAAGCCTCAAGCAGAAGAATATCATGCCAGAGATAAATTGAACTGGATTCATGACATCTGTTTTCTAGTCACACATCAGATACTAACTACTTATGTCACTTAACCAAGTCCCTTCTTGCCTCTAAGATTGACATCTCTCAAGAAAGATTTAAAGTTTCTTACAATCTGAAACTTTATAAATTTATGCATATGTTACTATGGTCTTTCAGATATCAATTTTCTGGGTAGGAGACAACAATAATTTTGGTATGAGCTTCCTTGGTGCCTTTGAAGTCATATCCTTTTTATGACTAGTCCATTTCCCAGGAAAGCCGAGCACTAATTTACGTACTATCAATAAACACAGAACTAATAGCATTATAGTGTGAAGAAGAAAATACAGAGGATAAAAATTTAACTCTGATTTCTCCCAGAGATGGGCATTAAGCTCTGCCATGTATTAGTTGAAGACTTGAAATTTATTTTTAAAAGAAATTGTTACTATTAATTATGGGAATAAGAAAGAATGACAACTATGATTTGTTAAGCATTTATTGTGAGGTATTGGGCTGCTTTACATGAATTATCTCATTGAATTCTGAGAAAACTCAAATGATTTGTCCACTTTTGGATGAGGAAACTGCATCTTAGGGAAGTTAAAGATGCCAAAGAATATTCATCTGGTAAAGAATAAGTTCATAGGAGAAATTTAGGTCAGCTGATCCCAGAACCTGTGCCCCTAACAAATAGCTTATTTCCTTATCAAAATAATGTTCTACTAGAATTTTGGCATTGTCACGGTAAATAAAAAGATTGTTGTGGAATGGAAAGAAGATATTTTCCTCAGGCTTTTTAGACAAACAGATCACCAAAGTACTTGGAAAAGGACAAAACGCAGCTCAATGATGTGTTTATCAGGCTATTTGGAAGCCGCACCTCTGCTCCACCTTTACAACCACTGATTCTGCTTATATTATAACTCCTATGGCGTGGAAATAAAACCATTCATTTTATAACTAGTAACATTGACTTAAATGCAAGAGCCTCCTGTACATGTAACATATTGAATCAAATATCTTGTTTTTATGAATGACAGGAGGGCTACTTTCCAGAGAGAAGATTATGATGGATAATAAGGATCAAGGAGTGACTAGAGAGAGACTAAGCTGTACTCCAAAGTGGGGAAGCTAGAAGGAGAATAAGAGAGGCCAGGTGTGTCCAGGATAAACTCAATATGGTTTGCAATTGAGCTCAGGGACAATCCAGTAAGGAACAATTCCATTGAGAATCAATTTCAAAGGCAAAGTAAAGTAAATAAGAACTACATGTGTGTTTTTTGGAACCATGATTATAAAGACCTTGGGAGCAGATGTGTTGGATTGTTATTCAGACATGAGCAACAAAAGAACACTTTGTGAGCTTTAGATATGCAGCCATTTGTGATTTATTTCAAAAGAGCTTGCCAGAGAAAATTGTGATATTCTCTGGCTGGCTTTTGCAGTTATACCAGACAGCAGGCCAAGAATAAAGACCACTTAAGTATCATTTAGAAATGAAAAGGCTACTAAAAAGGATATAGTTGTATGTTAAAGAGACACCAAGCCATTTTGAGTCAACTAAGTTAGCTCTAGGGGCAAGAATAAATGAATATAAATGTGAGGCAATATTCTGGTAGATACAGTTTCAAAGAATCCTGTGTCTCAGAGTATGGAAAGGCCACTGAGGAGATGGTGAACTGTCAAATCCTTGTCATAAATGTATATCTAAGTAGCATTTAAGTTGCCTGACACTTGAATACATCAAGTGAAAAATAACATCTTAGGGTCAAAGGAAAGCATATGCAGTCTAATGGCTCAACACAAAGGGGAACGGATAGAGAAAACAGTCAAAGCTGCAAGCTTAATCAAAATAGTTTTCAACCTTGCAGAGAGATCAGAAAAAAATGAATGGGTTTCCTTAGTCAAGATACAAAAACAAAGAGGCAGAAAGACATAGAAGAAGGTGAAAAAAAATACAGAAATCTACCACTTTGGTACAAGAAAGTGGCCTATACAATGGAAAAAAAAAGGAAGTAGAAGCACAATTGATTACTCGAAATTTCCTTGCAAGAAAATCAATAAATTTTAAAGAGGTTTTGGTAAATACACTCTAAGATTAATTTCCAAATCCTGAAGTCACAACTTTGAAGTCTGAGAGACACTCCTCATTGACTCACCATGCAATAGGGCATGATAACAAGTGTTACCCACCTTATATCTACTAAAATTACCTTGAGATTGCCCATTATTATAGATAATGTTTCCTGGTTAAATAGGTCAAAAATCAAAGCATTCTGTAACCTCGCTTTTGGTATTTTCACTAAAAGAATTGATGATTAAAGAAATTTTTTAATCTGATTTAATCCAGGATTTTCCAAAAGTACTTGGTCAAAGTCCCCATTCTGAAATATCTACAAGAATAATTAGAATATTTTCATAATACTAGATTAGAAAAGCAGATAAAAAGACATTCTAATTGATCTATTCTTTCAAGGAAGCAATTTTTTTTGATTCTTACGTTTTTGTTCCTTGTTTTTCTTTGCTATTATTAATGTACAATTACATGAGCAATATTATGGTTACTAGACTCCCCCTATTATCAAGTCCCCACCACATACCCTGTTAAGGTCACTGTCCATCAGTGTAGTAAGATGCCACAGAATCACTACTTGTCTTCTCTGTGTTATACTGCCTTCTCCATAACCCCCAGCCCCCACAACATTATGTGTGATAACTGTAATACCTCTTTTTCCCCCTTATTCCTCCCTTCCCACCCACCCTCCCCAGTTCTTTCCCTTTGGTAACTGTTAGTCCATTCTTGGATTCTGTGATTCTGCTGCTGTTTTGTTCCTTCAGTTTTTTCTTTGTTCTTATACTCCACAGATGAGTGAAATCATTTGATACTTTTCTTTCTCTGACAGGCTTATTTCACTGAGCATAATATCCTCTACCTCCATCCATGTTATTGCAAATGGTAGGATTTGTTTTCTTCTTATGGCTGCATAATATTCCATTCTGCATATGTACAACATCTTCTTTATCCATTCATATACTTATGGACACTTAGGTTGCTTCCATTTCTTGGCTATTGTAAATAGTGCTGCGATAAACATACGGGTGCATATGTCTTTTTCAAACTGCACTGCTGCATTCTTAGGGTAAATTCTTAGGAGTGGAATTCCTTGGTCAAATGGTATTTCTATTTTGAGTTTTTTGAGGAACCTCCATATTGCTTTCCACAATGGTTGAAATAGTTTACATTCCCACCAGCAGTGTAGGAAGGTTCCCCTTTCTCCACATCCTCCCCAACATTTGTTTGTCTTTTGGATGGCGAATATCCTAACTAGTGTGAGGTGATATCTCATTGTGGTTTTAATTTGCATTTCTCTGATGATTAGGGATGTGGAGCATCTTTTCATGTGCCTGTTGGCCATCTGCATTTCTTCTTTGGAGAAATGTCTGTTCAGCTCCTCTTCCCATTTTTTAATTGGTATATTTGCTTTTTGTTTGTTGAGGTGCATGAGCTCTTTATATAAATTGGATGTCAACCCCTTATTGGATACGTCATTTATGAATATATTCTCCCATACTGTAGGATGCCTTTTTGTTCTGTTGATGGTGTCCTTTGCTGTACAGAAGCTTTTTAGTTTGATATAGTCCCACTTGTTCATTTTTGCTTTTGTTTCCTTTGCCCAGGGAGATATCATGAAGAAGTTGTTCATGTTTATGTACAAGAGATTTTTGCCTATGTTTTTTTCTAAGAGTTTTATGGTTTCATGACTTACATTCATGTCTTTGATCCATATTGAGTTTACTTTTGTGTATGGGATTCGACAATATTCAGTTTCATTCTCTTACATGTAGCTATCCAGTTTTGCCAACACCAGCTGTTGAAGAGGCTGTCATTTCCCTGTTGTATATCCATGGCTCCTTTATTGTATATTAATTAACCATATATGCTTGGGTTTATATCTGGGGTCTCTAGTCTGTTCCACTCGTCTATGGGTCTGTTCTTGTGCCAGTACCAAATTGTCTTGATTACTGTGCCTTTGTAGTAGAGCTTGAAGTCAGGGAGCGCAATTCCCCCCACTTTATTCTTCCTTCTCAGGATTACTTTGGATATTCAGGGTCTTTTGTGGTTCCATATGAATTTTAGAACTATTTGCTCTAGTTCATTCAAGAATGCTGTTGGTATTTTGATAGGGTTTCCATTGAATCTGTAGATTGCTTTAGGCAGGATGGCCATTTTGATATTAATTCTTCCTATCCATAAGCACTGGATGTGTTTCCATTTATTGTTATCTTTTTTAATTTCTCTCATGAGTGTCTTGTAGTTTTCAGAGTATAAGTCTTTCACTTCTTTGGTTAGGTTTATTCCTAGGTATTTTATTGTTTTGTATGCAGTTGTGAACGGAATTGTTTTCCTGATTTCTCTTTCTGCTAGCTCATCGTTAGTGTATAGAAATGCAACAGATTTCTGTGTATTAATTTAGTATCCCGCAACTTTACTGAATTCAGATATTAGATCTGTAGTGGATTCTTCAGGGTTTTTTATGTACAATATCATGTCACCTACAAACAGGGACAGTTTGACTTCTTCCTTACCAATCTGGATGCCTTTTATTTCTTTGTGTTTTCTCATTGCCGTGGCTAGAACCTCTAGAACTATGTTGAATAAAAGTGTGGAGAGTGGGCATCCTCGTCTTGTTCCCAATCTTGAAGGAAAAGCTTTCAGCTTCTCCCTGTTAAGTATAATGTTGACTGTGGGTTTGTCATCTATGGCCTATATTATGTTTGTCATATATAGCCAATATTATGTAAAGTTGAGGTACTTGCCCTCTATACCCATTTCGTTGAGAGTTTTTATCACGAATGAATGTTGAATTTTGTCAAATGCTTTTTCAGCATCTCCAGAGATGATCATGTGGTTTTTGTTCTTTTTTTTGTTGATGTGGTGGATGGTGTTGATGGATTGTCAAATGTTGTATCATCTTTGCATCCCTGGAATAAGTCCTACTTGATCATGATGGATGAGCTTTTTTATGTATTTTTGAATTTGGTTTGCTAATATTTTGTTGAGTATTTTTGCATCTATGTTCATCAGGGATATTGGTCAGTAATTTTCTTTTTTTTTGGTTTCTTTGCCTGGTTTTGGTATTAGAGTGATGTTGGCCTCTTGGATGAGTTTGGGAGTATTCCTTCCTCTTCTACTTTTTGGAAAACTTTAAAGAGGATGGGTATTAGGCCTTCACTAAAGGTGTGATAAAATTCAGCAGTGAAAACATCTGGTCCAGGTACTTTATTCTTAGGTAGTTTTTTGATTACCAATTTAATTTCTTTGCTGGTAATTGTCTATTTAGATTTTCTGTTTCTTCCTCTGTCAGCCATGGTAGGTTGTATTTTTCTAGAAAGTTGTCTGTTTCTTCTAGGTTATCCACTTTGTTAGTATATAATTTTTCATAGTATTCTCTCATAATTCTTTGTATTTCTGTGGTGTCCGTAGTGATTTTTCCTTTCTCATTTCTGATTCTGTTTAAGTGTGTAGACCCTCCTTTTTTCTTGATAAGTCTGGCTAGGGGTTTATCTATTTTATTTATTTTCTCAAAGAACCAGCTCCTGCATTCAGTGTTTCTTTCTATTGTTTTATTGTTCTCAATTTTATTTATTTCTGCTTTAATCTTTATAATGTCCATCCTTCTACTGACTATGGGCCTCATTTGTTCTTCCTTTTCTAGTTTCATTAATTATGAGTTTAGACTGTTCATTTGGGATTGTTCTTCTTTCCTGAGGTAGGCCTGTATTACAATATATTTACCTTTTAGCATGGCCTTGGCTGCATCCCACAGATTTTGCGGTGTTGAATTCTTGTTGTCACTTGTCTCCATATATTGCTTCATCACTGTTTTTATTTGGTCATTGATCCATTGATTATTTAGGAGCATGTTATTAAGCCTCCATGTGTTTGTGGGCTTTTTCATTTTCTTTGAGTAATTTAATTCTAGTTTCCTACCTTTATGATCTGTGAAGCTGGTTGGTACAATTTCAATCTTTTTTAATTTACTGAGGCTCTTGTTGTGGCCTAGTATATGATCTATTCTTGAAAATGTTCCATGTGCACTTGAGAAGAATGTGTATCCTGTTGCTTTTGAATGGAGTGTTCTGTAGATGTCCGTTAGGTCCATCTGTTCTAATATGTTGTTCAGTGCCTCTGTGTCTTGACTTATTTTCTGTCTGGTTAATCTGTCCTTTGTGGAGTAAGTGGTGTGTTGAATTTTCCCAAAATGAATGCATTGCATTCTATTTCCCCCTTAATTCCGTTAGTATATGTTTCACATATGTAGGTGATCCTGTGTTGGGTGCCAGATATCTGTAATACATATATCCTTTTGTTGGACTGACCCTTTTATCATTATGTAATGTCCTTCTTTGTCTCTCTTGACTTTCTTTGTTTTGAAGTCTATTTTGTCTGATACAAGTACTGCAACTCCTGCTTTTTTCTCCCTATTAGTTGCATGAAATATCTTTTTCCATCCCTTTACTTTCAGTCTGTGTATCTTTGGGCTTGAAGTGAGTCTCTTGTAGGCAGCATATCAATGGGTCTTGTTTTTTTATCCATTCAGTAACTCTACATCTTTTGATTGGTGCATTCAGACCATTTATATTTAGGGTGATTATCGATACGTACGTACTTATTGCCACTGCAGGCTTTAGATTTGTGGTTACCAAAGGTTCAATCGTAATCACCTTACTATCTAATAGTCTAATTTAACTCACTTCATATGCTATAACAAACACAACCTCTTTTTTTTCCTCCTTTTTCTTCCTCCTCCATTCTTTGTATGTTATGAGTCATATTCTGTACTCTTTGTCTATCCCTTGAGTGACATCTGTTTAACCTTAGGAATACTGCCATCTATGGGAGTCCCTCGAAAATGTACTGTAGAGGTGGTTTGTGGGAGGTAAATTCTCTCAGCTTTTGCTTATCTGAAAATTGTTTAATCCCTCCTTCAAATTTAAATGATAACCTTGCTGGGTAAAGTATTCTTGGTTTGAGGCCCTTCTGCTTCATTGCATTAAATATATCATGCCACTCCCTTCTGGCCTGTAAGGTGTCTGTTGAGAAATCTGTTGATAGCCTGTTGGGTTTCCTTTGTATGTGATCTTTTTTTCTCTCTAGCTTCTTTTAAAAGTCTGTTTTTATCCTTGATCTTTGCCATTTTAAGTATTATATGTCTTGATGTTGTCTTCCTTGAGTCCCTTGTGTTGGGAGATCTGTGCACCTCTGTGGCCTGAGAGACTGTCTCCTTTCCCAGACTGGGGAAGTTTTCAGCAATTACCTCCTCAGTGACATATTCTATCCCTTTTTCTCTCTCTTCTTCTTCTGGTACCCCTATTATTTGAATATTATTCCATTTGGATTGGTCACACAGTTCTATCAATATTCTTTCATTCTTAGAGATTCTTTTTTCTCTCTGTGCCTCAGCTTCTTTGTATTCCTATTCTCTAATTATATTCCATTTACTGTCTCTTCTACTACATCTAATCTGTTTTTAAATCTCTCCATTGTATGTTTCATTTCAGATATGGAATTTCTTAATGATTGAATCTCTGTCTTAAATTTGTTCCTGAGTTCTTGAATATTTTTCTGTACCTCCATAAGCATGTTTATGATTTTTATTTTCAACTCTCTTTCAGGAAGATTGGTGAGTTCAGTTTCATTTGGTCCTTTTTCTGGGGTTTTTGAGATTTTGGTTTGAACCATGTTCTTTTGATGTTTCATATTTCTGCGTGGTTCCCTCTATTGCCCAGAAGCTCCATTCTCTGGAGCTGCTCAGCCCCTAGAGTGAGGTTGGGTGTCATAGGGGAGCAGAGCTTGTGCCTGGGGGTAGGAAAGATCTGTTTCCTGATTCCCATCTGCCCTGCCTATCTCCTGTAGGAAAGCTCATGGGCCGAGTACACAGGTGTAAGCCTCTGTGCTCTGCTTCTCTAGCTGTTGTAGGCGGGGCCTTCCTCTGGCTGGCCTGTTGCAAGTGCCGTGACTGCCAGTTTGTGAATAGGTGCCAACAGGCCAGTAGGAAAGTACAGCAGGCTTCATGTCACAGTGGGGGGCCTTGGAGCTGAGTAGCCAGCCAGGGGAATGGAGTACCTGAAGGTCCTCACAGTTCCCAATATTCTAGGCAGAGCGCACCCAAACAACCTTGTCCCCCATCACTTCTCCCGCTTAGCGCACTCTGTGCAAATCCTGCCCCTTCAGCAGCCCTCTCGCTGCTAGGAAGCCTGTCAGACCACCTGCCTTTCCCTTGTCCCAGAGCAGCCGGGTGTGGATCCTGTCCTCCACAAACAGCTGGAATCTGTCTATTAAGCACTCTGCCTGTCCCAGTTTCCCATCCTCCAGAGCACCACACAATGTAGGTTTCTGCTTGCAAAGCAGATCTCCAGGGATAGGTGTTCAGCAGTCCAAGGTTTCCACCCCACCCCGCTCCATTTCTCTTCCTCCCGCTGGTGAGCTGGGGTGGGGGAAGGGCTCGGGTCCCACTGGATCAAGGCTTTCATATGTTACTCTGTTTTGTGAGGTCTGCTCCTTTTGTGAGGTCTGTATGCAGTCTGGTGCAGCCTTCTTTCCTGATGCTCTTTTAGGGTTAGTTGTATTAACTGTATTTTCACACTATCTGTGGTTTTGGGAGGAGTTCTGTCTCACCTCTCATGCTACCATCTTGAATCCTCTGCATTCTCAAGGAAGCAACTTTTTAAAGAAAAAAACAGGGTAGCAGGTTTCCTGCCATAAATATCTAGAAAACTGTAGAATATTTTCAATCTTTCAGACTGCATAAAAGGCAGCATAGGAATATGACCATTAAAAAAAAGGAAATGATTTGAGGCATGTGTTCACCTTAGCTTTATACCTGGTGGCAATTTCTAAACTCCAGCATAAAGGCAGGAACCCAAAAAGAGCAGAGCACTCTTGAGTAGTTTGGAAGACATACACTGTAACTGGGGCAGGATGGCCTAGAATTTTAAGGGCAGAATACCTGAGAGAACACAAGTAAACAGGAAAGTTCTAGAAATCCTCATAGTTGTCCTTAATTTTTTGGCCAAATACCAAAATTAGCATGCAGAGGGTAAAATTCTATGATTCTGAGCCAACAATCAATTTCTCTGAAAAGAATGTTACTGAGGAGCTTTAAGGCAAGCAATTCCCCGAGCTTGCTTATGTATCATTTATGTTTTAACCATCTAGAATTAAGAATCAGTTGAATGTGAGAGACAATCAATATTGGATATTCATGGATTAGTATATATCCATATGCATATCTCCTCTATCTGTCAATGGAAAGGACCTGCAAGCAAGAAGTACATCCAATGACCAGATCTTGATTTCTATTACTATTTTCCAATAAAATGAATCAGTACTTACTGTAGAAATAGCTGATTCTAGGCTGGCTAGTAAATAATACAAAATGAGTCTGGAGTGGCAGAAAGTAAGAAAGTACTCTAAACAGACCAACAAACAAGAAAACAAAACAATGACAAAAACTAGAACCACAATTGTGGGGATATGTTAAGGAATACAGAAGCCAACTGAACAAACTGTTAGTGATCAAAGTTGGAATAGTTTATCAGCAAAATAAATTAAGTGGTATTAGATGATAGCCCAAACCATAAAATAAATGCCCATGAGTCCATATAAATTATTAAATAATGTTGAATAAATATATGGTGAAGATTAGACAAATCTGCACCGTCTAATCTTCCATATAGAAGAATTCCATAAATCACCTTCAGGGAGGTAAAGCATAATTCCCACTTCTTAAGTTTGGGCTGTCCATAGTGACTTCCTTGTAAAGAGTTCAGTATGGACAGAAGGAAAAAGAGTCAACTTTTGCAGTGGAGAAACCTAAAACACAACTCAAGTGTGGTGATCAAGGTATCAACAGAAGTTATATTTATACTATGTACTCTAGCTGTGATACTATGAGACTTGCCTTTATCTCTGGGGACTTTGTCCTAGTAACACATTACCTTGTTCTAATAAGGATAAAATGTTAGAAGCATCTCATTTAAGTACATTTTGACAAGTGTATCATACTAATAGGGGAGTTGGATGTGAGTTATACAGGAACTCTGTTCTATCATCGCAATATGTCTGTAAATCTAAAATGTTTCTAAATTTAAAAGTTTATTTTATTACAGTGTATTAATGGGTTTATAAATATGTAGAACTAAAATGTATGATAGAAATAGCACGAAGTATTGGAGGAGGGAAAAGGAAGTAGGCTATGGGATTGCTCATATTAAAAGTGAAGTTGCATATCATTTAAAAAAAAAACAACTAATCCAAAACACAAAGAGAATGTAAAAAGTAGAAAAAGTCCATATGGAAACATATAAAAACAATAGCAAGATAATATATTTAATTACATTATATCTAATATAAATATAAATAGGCATATAAATAATTATATTAGGTTCAAAGGATGTAAACAATCCAGTAAAAGATATTTCATTTTTCTTCTTTTTTTTGAGTACTGTTGAGATATAATTGACTTTAAAAAGTACTGGATGTTTAAGGTGTACAACATAATGATTTGAAATATATATATATGTTATTTACCACAATAAGTTTAGTTAGATCCATCACCTCTCAAAGTGATTTTTTTCCCTATGAAAACTTTTCAGATCTACTCTTACAGCAATTTTCAAATACAAATAATTTGTTAGCTACAGATATCATATTGTACATTACATCCCTAAAACTTATCTTCTATCAGGAAGTATGTAGCTTTTCACCTTCACCCATTACCCCTACCCCACTTTGACTCTGACAGGGACAAATCTGATCTTGGTTTTTATTAGTTTGTTTTTAAAACTCCACATATAAGTGAGATCACACAGTATTTCTTTTTCTCTAATTTATTTCACATAGGGTAATGCCCTCAGGTCCATTCATATTATCTCAAATTATAAGATTTCCTTATTTTTTATAGCTGAATAGTATTCCATTGGGTGTGTCTGTATCTTTTTTTTTTATCATCCATTCATCCAATGATGAACATTTAGTTTGTTTACAGATCTTGGCTATTGTTAATAATGTCACATTGAAAATGGGGGTGCAGTTATCTCTTGGGGATATTGCTGTTTCCTTCAGATATATATCCAAAAGCAGAATTATTGGATCATACAGCAGTTATATATTTAATTTTTTTTGAGAAACCTCCATATTTTTTATAGAGGCTGTACCAACTTACATTTTCACATTGCACAAGGGTTCTCTTTTGTCCACATCCTCACCAGCTTTTGTTAATTCTTGCCTTTTTGATAATAGTCATCCTAGCAGGTATGAGGTAATATCTCATTGCGGTTTTGATTTTCATTTCCCTAATAATGAAAGATGTTGAGCATTTTTTTCATGTACCTGTTGAGCATTTGGATATATTCTATGGGAAAATATTCAGTTCTTCTGCCTGTTTTCTTATCATATTTTTTTTTCTTTTTGCTATTGAGTTGTATGAATTCCTTACATACTTTTGATATTAATTTCTTAAGGAATCTGTGATTGGCAATGGTTTCTCCTTTCCAAAGGTTGCCTTTTCATTATGTTGATCATTTCTTTTGCTATACAGAAGCTTTTAGTTTAATATAGTTCATATTTTTATTTTTTATTTTATTTCTGTTTTTTTATTTCATATACAAAAATCATTGCTAAGACAGGTCAAGATTTAACCACTAAGTTTTTTTCTAGGAGCTTTATGATTTCAGGTCTTACAAATAAGTCTTTAACCCATTTTGAGTTAGTTTCTGTGGGTGGTGTAAGACAGGGGTCTAGTTTCTTTTTTTTTGCTGATAAATATCTAGTTTTCCCCAGCATCATTGTTTGAACAACTGTCATTTCTCAACTGACTATTCTTGGCTCTCTTGTCAAATATTACTTGTCCGTATATGCATGAGTTTATTTTGGGGTTCTCAATTCTGTTCCATTGAAATATATATCTGTTTTTATGCCAATACCATACTGTTTTGATTGCTCTAACTTTATAATATAGTTTGAAATCAGGAAGTGCCACACCTCCAGCTTTGTTCTCTTTTTCAGGATTGCTTTGGTTATTTGTGGTCTCTTGTAGTTTTATACAAATTTTAGGATTTTTAACACATTTCTGTGAAAAATGCCACTGGATTCTTGATAGGGATTGCATTGAACCTATAGGTGGCTTTGTATAGTATAGACAGTTCAATATTAAGTTTTACAATCTGTGAATGTGGAATATCTTTTCATTTACCTGTATCTTAAATTTCTTTCATTGATGTCAGACTTTTCAGAATAGAGATATTTTATCTCCTTGGTTAAATTAATTCCAAAGTATTTTCTTGTTTTTGGTGCTACTTTAAATAGGAACATTTTATTTCTTTTTCTGATAATCCGTTGTTAGCATATAGAACTGGTACTGACTTTTGTATGCAGGAATTTTATTCTGCAACTTTAGTGAATTAATTTATTAGATCTAACAGTTTTTTGATGTAGTCTTTAAGATTTTCTACAAATAAAATCATATTATCTGCAATAAAGGCTCCCTTATTTCTGATGCCTTTATTTAATTTTCTTGATGATTTCTCTGGCTAGCATTTCCAGTATTACATTGAATAGGATGGTGAAAACAGACACCCTAGTCCAGTTGTGGATCTTTGAGAAAGGCTTTCAATATTTTACCACTGAGTATGATGTAAGCTATGGACTTGTCATAGACGGCATTTATTATGTTAAGGTACTTTCCTTCTACACCTAATTCATTGACAGCTTTTATAATGAGTGGATGTTAAATACTGTCAGGTGCTTGTTCTGCATCTATTGAGATTATGATTTTTTATATTTATATTTTCATTCTATTATCATGGTGTATCATATGTTGAGCCATCTCTGCATGCCAGGGTGAATTCTAGTTGATCATGGTGTGTGCATTTTTAATGTGCTACTACATTCAGTTACTAGTATTTTGTTAGAATTTTTGTATCTTTATTCATCAAGGATATTGGCCTGTAGTTCTCTTGTACTGTCCTTATCTGGCTTTGGTATCAGGTAATGCTGGGCTTGTAAAATAAGTTTTGCATTGTTCTTTCCTCTTCAATTTTTTGAAAGTTTGTGAAGGAGTGTTATTTCTTTAAATATTCAGTAGAATTTACCAATGAAACCATCTAATCCTGGGATTTTCTTTGTTGGGGTGCATTCTGATTACTGCATCAACATCCTTATTTATTGGTCTGTTTATATTTTCTATTTCTTCTTGATTCATTCTTTATTGTATGTTTCCAGAAATTTATCTCTTTCTTCTAGATTGTCCAGTTTGTTGGCATATAGTTTTTTATAGTAGTCTTATATAGTCCTGTGTATTTCTGTGGTGTCAGTTGTAATATCTCCTGTTTCATTTACAATTTTACCACTTTGGTTTTTCATTCTTTCTTGGTTAGGTAAGTTAAAGGTTTGTCAATTTTATTTTTTAAAATAATCAACTCAGTTTTATTAACCTATTCTATTGTTTTCCAGTTCTCTATTACATTTATTGGTGCTATCATCTTTATTATTTCATTCCCTTTGCTAATTTTGGGCTTGGTTTGTTCATCTTTTTGTGTAAAGTTCCCTTTAGGTGTAAAGTTTAGTTTAAGATTTATTTCCTTAATGATGCATTCAACTAATCCAAAACAGACAAAGACCAAAAACAACAACAACAACAACAAAAAGCTGAAAAGTAATCGTATTTATTTTTCTCTGACTTATATTACTTAGTACAATACCCTCTCGGTCCACCCATGTTGCAAATAGCAAGATTTCATTCTTTTTTATGACTAAGTAACACTCCATTTTATGTATGTACTACATCTTCTTTATCTGTTCACTTTTCAGTAGACCCTGAGATTACTTCAATATCTTGGCTATTGTAAACAATGCTGTGATAAAAATAAGAATAAATATATTTTTTAAATTAGTAATATTGTTTTCTATGGGTAAATTTCCAGAAATGGAATTACTGAGTCACATGGTATTTCTATTTTTAGTGTCCATACTGCTTTCCATGGAATCTGCACCAATTCACATTCCCACCAACAGTGTACAAGGTTCCCTTTCCTCCAGATCTCATCAGCTATTGCTATTTCTTTTTTTATTTTTGATATTAGTCATTCTGACTGATGTGAGGTGATATCTCATTGTAGTTTTGATTTGCATTTCCCTGTTGATTAGTGATGGTGGGCATCTTTTTATGTATCTGTTGGCATCCAAATGTCTTCCTGGGAAAATGTCCATTCAGGTCCTCTGTCCATTTTTACTTGGATTGTCTGTGGGGTTTTTTTTATGAGTTCTTTATATATTTTGGATATTAGCCCCTTATAAGACATATCATTTGCAAATATATTCTCCCATTCAGCATGATGCTTTTTAGTTTTGTCAATGGTTTCCTTTGCTGTGCAAAACCTTTTTAGTTTGATGTAGTCCCACTTGTTTATTTTTACTTTTGTTTCCCTTACCTGGGGAGACATGTACAGAAAAAAATGATTGACAATGTTCAAGAGTTTACTGTCTCTGTTATCGTCTAGGAGTTTTATATTTATATTTATGTTATATTTATGTCTTTAATCCATTTTGAGGTTATTTTTATGTATGGCGTGAGATAGTATTACAATTTCATTCTTTTACATGAGGCTGTCCAGTTTTCCCAGTACCATTTATTGAAGAGGATTTCTTTTCCCTATTTTATATTTTTCCCCCTTTGAAATATGTTACGATGATATAAGTATGTGTTTATAGCTGGGCTCTCTATTCTGTTCCATTGATAAATATAACTATTTTTGTGCCAGTACTATATTGTTTTTATTACTGTAGCTTTGCAGTTATAGTTCAAAAGCAGGGAGCATGATTCCTCCGGCTTTGTCCTTGTTTCTCAAGCTTGCATTGACTATTTGGAGTCTTTTGTGATTGCACAGAAATTTAGTATTATTTGCTCTAGTTCTGTCCAAAAACAACATTGATATTTTGATGGGGATTGTATCAAATCTGTAAATTGCTTTGGGTAGTATGCTCATTTTAACAACATTAATTCCTCCTATCCATAAGCATAGAATATCTTTCCATTTACTTACATTACCTTCAATGTTTGCCTTATATATTTATATTCTATATCTGATGCATATTTACAATTGTATATTTTTGTTGGGTTCATTCTTTATCATTATGTAATGTCTTTCTTTGTCTCTCTTCTCAGTCTTCATTTTAAATCCTATTTTGTTTATGGCTACCCATAGTTTTTTTGTGTTTCCTTTTGCATAGAATATCTTTTTCCATCCTTTAACTTTCAGTCTGTATGTGATTTAGGTCTCAAGTGGGACCCCTGTAGGCAACATATAAAGAGTTCTTTTTTTTTTTAATCCATTGAGTCACCCTATGTATTTTGATTGGAACATTATTTAAGTGCATTTACATTTAAAATAATTTTTGATAGGTACTTATTGCCTTTTCATTGTTTTCTGGTTATTTTGTACTTCTTCTCTGTTCCTTATTCTCTTGGTCTCTTCCCTTGTGATTTGATTTACTTTCTTTAATGTTATGCTTAGAGTCCTTTTTCTTAATTTTTTTTGTATCTATAATAGGTTTTTAATTTGTTATTACCATTAGATTCATATATAACATCCTATATATATAGTAGGATATTTAAGTTGATGGTCCACTTAAGTTTGAACACATTCTAAACACACTACTTTTTTGTTATTCTCCCTCTATGTTTTATATATGTGATGTCATATTTTACAACAGTTTGTGTAATCCTTAACTAGTTTTTGTTACATAATTGATTTTACAACTTTTGTCATCTGTGACCTTTACTGCATGTTAAAGGTCCTAGATGAATTTTTTTCCTTTCATTAATTTTCTTATATCTATATATTTGTTACATCTTATCTCTATTTTAACATATAATTATAGCTACCCCTGCTTTCTTTTGGTGACCATTTGCTTGGAAAATCTTTTTTCATCCCTTCGCAGTCTATTTGTCCTTAAAGGTAAAGTGAGTCTCTCTTAGGCAGCATATCATTTGATCTTGTTTTTCTACCCTTGTAGCCATTCAAAATCTTTGGAGAATTTAATCCATTTAAATTTAAAGTAATTACTGATAAGTAAGAATTTACTAGGCCAGTTTTCTGTTTTGTAGACCCATTGTTTCTTTTCTGTCCCTTGTGATTTGATGACTTTTTGTAGTGGTATGCTTTGTCTTTATCATAATCTTTTAACTACTATAGGTTTTTCCTTTGTGGTTACCAAAGGCTTATATAAAAGGTGTTATATTTATAACACCCTGTTTTACTTCAATTAACATTAACCTCTAAAGCATTCCTAAACTTTACACTTTTACTTTACCCCTTCATATTTTAGGTTGTTGTTGTTACAATTTAAAATTTTTGTACTATGTATCCAATACCAAATTATTGTAATTATGGTATTTTAAATTCATTTTTCTTAACTCTTAAGCTAGAGTTGTAAGTTATGCACCACCATTACAATATTAGAGAATCTGATTTGGACTATATATTTACCATTATCAGTGAATTTTACACCTACGTTCATCTGTTTTTACAATTTTCATAGCATCTTTTTATTTCCATTTGAAGATTTCCCTTTAGTATTTATAGTCAGGCAGTTATAGTGACGATGAACTCCCTCTACTTTTGTTTCTTTAGGAAAATCTTTATCCCTCTTTCATTTCTGAAGGACAGTTTTGCATGGTGTGATATTCTTTTTTGTCAGTTGTTTTCCCCTCAATGTTTTGAATATATCATCCCATTGGCTCCTGGCCTGACAAGTTTCTGTTGAGAAGTTATGTAATAAATGGCCTGTGAAAAGCATAGTCACAACAGGGATAAAACATGAAGACTCCTTGCAGCTAAGATGATGTTATACTGAATAATGTTTTAGGGCAGCACTATGAAGCTGAAAGAATAGCATTATCTTCTAGAAACAGAAAAGTCTGTATGCCTCTGTAGTGAGTCTCAACTGTGTACTCTATTTAGAGGTTTGATGTTACATTCCTTTGTCTGCATCAGATTTTGGACTGATACACCTTGAGATTAGATTAGGTCAGGAAACTATAGATCATCAGTGGAGAATGAGGAGGTGAGACACAAAATATTTGTCTTTCATAACATGATAATCACTTACCCCAAATACTGGAAAGAAAGGAAGTGACCAGATTTGGCCACTGGAGGCAGCAAAAAAGAGAAATTAGTACCTTCTTTCCTGTCTTGTCCCCTGCCAAAAATCCATCTCAGTTCCCTGTATTTTCCTTCTTCATCATCATAAGCTACAAAACTCAGATTCCTTCTTGATTCCACTTTGCTCTTTAATATCCAATCTGTTACTTGATACTGAATTTTTTACTTCAAAATTCCTTATAACTTTATTATTTTTGTCTTTGTATGGTCTTTATAATTTCTTACCTACATGAATGTATTCCTTCATTCATTCACTCGGTATTTATTAATCACCCACCTCCTGCCTGGACCCATACCAGTCATGGAAGAAACATCATGATGAAAAAGATAGGCATGGTCTCTCCCCATGGTGCTGATGTGTTGTGGTGAGTAGTATCCAGTGTTCAGGTGATGTTAAGTACAATGGTGAGGAAGAATGGTCATATGGAAGTCACTAGAAGAGTCATCTATTCTAACCTTAGGACAATAGGCTTCTAGGAAGAATTAGTTCTAAACTGAAATCAGAAGGATACAGCAAGGGTAGATTAACCAGAGGAAATGAAAAGACCTGGATGTAAAAATGTCAAAAAGAGCAACAAACTAAAAAATCTTTTATAATATATGGCAGAATAAAACAACCACTAAAAAAAAATTAACTGGTAATTTTTCTCCTAGGGATGTATGTGTGTGCAATATATATTTATATATATCTTTGCACACACATATAAACAAGTGTATATACACACAGACATGTATATATACATATATATACATATGTGAATGACTATAGCTATGCTATTAGTTCTTTAGAAATAAATATATTTAGATGATTACCTATTGAATTTTATATGACCAAGACATTTTTCACATTTAGAAAGAATTTTGGAGGAAAATGAATGCAAATTGTCCTCTTTCAGGGACAGTTCTGAATCATATGGAAAACCTACAAAGTAACTATGGCAAAGTCCTTCCTGTGTTTGCTTATGAGTAAGAGGGAGCGCCATATGCTTTCATGTACATTACCCCAGGAGGGCAGTGCCATATGTTCACATGTATGTCACCCTTCTTGGCCTTCTGTATAAGGCAATACCCCAAGGGGTATGCTGAAAGGGAAAAGAGAAAGCAGCCACAACAGGAATATGAGGATGTGGTATGTTTTCTCTGTTGACACATTTTGTTAGACCATCACTTCAGTTGGCAAGCACCCAGAACAGCTGCTTTGCCCTGAAGCAAAGGTCTTTGTGATATTATAAAAATCTCCCCAGAGAGTGAGACATTGGAATGAAGGTGATGTGCCCTTTGGGAGTGGACTTTTCCTCCTCAGTGTGGCATAAGGAAAAGGTAGTGATTACCATCTAAGACTTAATACAGAATTTTTTCCCCACTCTCTTTCCTTTGTCACCACATTCTTATAAAAGCGAATGAATTTCTATTTACATGTACCTGTAATCCTTCATATTTAAAAAAGCCTAAGAGAATAAGAAATTTAAAGAGCTCTGTTGCTGAAAATTTGTTTTACTATAATGTAGTAATTAAATATCTATGTTGTTTAGATATCAAAATGTATTTATGACTTTTAAGGTATATATCAAGGCTGTACATATGTTATAGATTGGGCCAGAATTATGTTTTCATTCCAGAAAGTGGCAAAAAATGAGGAAAAGCATTTCACATACTCACAGAAAGTGACATCATGAATCGCAGGCTCTTTCGAGCCTGCTGAAAAGTTACATTGTTTTATCTATCTTGAATGCAGGCACCAAAAAAATAGATGCAGAGCATGTTGTAGAACCAATCTGAAAATGCTTTGGTTTCTTAGTTATATTTTCTTTATAGAATTTATAAGTGTATTAATTTATATTTAATACTATATTTGTATCTTCATAAAATTAAGTCATTAAAATATATTTAAAGAATACTATTTAAGATTATATTTATCAATCCATGTACATGAATAAAATGATAAAATGGCCAGTAAATTCAGTTCCTACTATTGCAGTTAATGAAATATAATTATTTTATGTAATTTTTTCATTGCTTTCCTTTGCATTCCTGTTCTATCAAAAAGACATAAGATTAAACCAGTAAGAAATAGCTCTGTTCAATAATTGAATTAAGTTTTGTGTGAGAAAAGTTTTCTTGTTATTTTTAGACAAAAATAATTAAAGCTATATAGTTGGAAAACTGAAGAATTATCTGTATTTTTACCAGAAAAAAAATATTATACTTTATTTTGCATATGTAAGATAAAATTCTCAGGGAGGTTTTATAACTACAGTTCACCCTTAAACAATGAGGGAGTTAGGGGCACCCCTGTACAGTGGAAAATCCACATATAGTTTTTGACTCATCAAAACTTTAACTACTAATAGTCTGCTGTTGACTGGAACCCTTATGATAATATAAACAGCCAATTAACACATATTTTGTATGTTATATGTGTTGCACACTGTATTTTTATAAGTCAAATAAGCTAAAGAAAAGAAAATGTTTTTCCAAATTGGTACAAATCTCCAAAATATTTTCCAGTGTATTCATTGAAAAAATATGCATATTAAGTGGACCTAGACAGTTCAAACCTGTGTTATTCAAGAGTCAACTGTATTTTACATAGCAAGTAAGCAAGCAGTGCTAAATCCAGGTCCATTTGATTACAAACTGAGATTTATTTTCCCACCACACTATGTTGTATGATAGATAAATGGATCAATGCTTCTCACTCTTTCTTACATAGACAGAGGAACAGATCCGAGATGCATCTCTGAAGGCTCCTCAGAAGGTCCTAAGATACTGAGTTCCAGGCAACCAACTAAATAATCAGTTCTTGTGTTTTTCCCTCCTTCCTATTTCACTGCCACTGTCCTTCTCTCCTGTTGCCTATCATTACTTCTCAAATAAAGTGCCTTTCAGAACGCCTTAGTCTGAGACTCTGATATCTTAGATACTTTCTCAGTTTCCTTCCGGTGAATGCTAAATCACTACCTACCAAATCAACTATTTGCACATGAATCTGTTTCAGAGTCTGCCTATGGGGAAAGCTTTTACATTTTATTTTTCTTTTGGGAGCTCCCTTTCTTCCATTTCTCTCCTCTTGCAATCTTCCTCCCCACACTCCACCTCCCATTCCTTATCGGCATTCATGCCCTTATTGATAGGCACTTGGGGTCTTCATTCTCTCTTCTCTTTCTATCAGAATCTGCCCTCATAAAAGGATATATTAATGCCTCTTTGTGGCAATTACCTTTAGCACAGGGCCCAGTGTTCTAAAACTTCGATCATAGAATTTTAATTATTTTTATAATTGGGGATAAAAGTTTTTAAAGGCTTGTCATAAGAGTTGGAGCTTGTCTAAAATCATGCTTAATGCAGTCATCCAGTCTTCTTTCCTGAAAAACTCTGTGATATAATGTAAAATAATACCTATTCAGAGAGCTTTCATCAACATACTTTACCTACAGTTTCATTTTTTTGCATTCAAGAAAAATTCATAAACTCAAAATCTTATAAAGTAGACTTTCATAAGCCCCTAGGGCCATATTTTATCAGCCAACATGATAATTTTCTTCTGAAATTTCATGATCCATGACCAGCTGTCTACCATAACAATGTTTTTGAAAAGAATAATAAAAAGTGCCAGGAAAAGAAAAGCAACTCGCTCTGGAGGACCAAAAAGAGAGCTCCTAGCATACTCAAGATGACTGAATAGCAATAAAAAAGGTCCTTGCAATTCACACAAAGTAACTCAGATGGCCAGCCTGATGCTATAATTTGTACGCTGTGTCAGGGCTGGAATGCTGATGGTGAACATGGCATCAGCTTCGCTGTTGGCAAGTGTATGAGAACGTGAAAGAAACTGTTAGATCACACAGCCTGTGATGTTTCCCCTCTGCAGTCTGACTTGCTTAGCTATCACTGTGCCCTAGTAAATAGGAAATCACTCCAGACAAATCATCAGAGCATCCTGTTCCTAAAATGCCTAGTGGAGTTTAGTAAATAAGACCAATACTTTGATAGGTTCCATCCATTGAAAGTCACAAGGCTTTGACAATCCCTCACTAATCTCTATCTCATTCCCCAATAAACCAAACATAAATCTGTTTTCTAAGTTAAAGTTTGCTCTGAGAGTACAAGGAGATAGGACACAGATGCTTAGAAACCAAGTTCAAAAGAGGAAGAGAGGATATGAAATACCTTGAAGATCAACAGGTTCAGATGCTTAAAGTAATTTGCTGTGGCAAATGTAAGTTTTTATAAAATTAAACCCACACATGGTAAATTTCAGGACATCTCCTGTATCCTTGCTCTGACTCTGACAAAGAGATATTAGAGGGCCAATGATATTCTTTAAATAGTTGTTCCTGCTTTTAGTTTCAAAACCAGGAATAAAAAATGATATAAAAGAGTTGAATTCATTAACTTTAAGAATCACTTAGTTTCAGCTTATTTCAAGGAGTTGAAAACTTATGTCCACACAAAAACCTCAACAAAGATGTTTACAGCATCTTTATTCATAATTGCCAAAACTTGGAAGCAGCTAAGATATCCTTTAGTAGGTGAAAGGATACGTAAACTCGGATACATCCTGACAGTGGAATACTATTCAATGCTAACAAGAAATGAGTTGTCCAACCATGAAAAGTCATGCAGGAAACTTAAGTGCATATTACAAAGTGAAAGAAGCTGGTCTGAAAGGCTAAACTGTATGATTCTCACTAACTGGCTTTCTGGAAAAGGAAAAACTATGGAGGCAGAAGATAGGTGGTTGTCAGGGTGTAGGGGCAGGAGTGGAGACATAAATAGGTAGAGTACAGGGAATTTTGGGGCAGTGAAAATATTCGTTAAGATGTTATAAATATATGTCATTATATGCTGTCTAAACCCATAGAATATACAACGCCAAGAGTGAACCCTAAAGTAAACTATGGACTTTGGTTGATTATACTGTGTCAATGTAAGTTCATATTTGGTAAAAAAAATGTAGCGTCATGGTGACCGATTTGATAATAGAGGTGCTGTACCTGTGTAGAGAAAAAAGGTATTTTGGAAATCTCTGTACCTTCCTCTCAGTTTTGTTGTAAACCTTGAACTGCTCTAAAAATCTTTTTTTTAATTTGAAAATTACTTGAATATTCAAAATATGGGTTTTATGAATTAATTATCCTACCATGCACACAGTGTAGTACTATTTAGCCATAAAATGATGGTGATATGCATCTGCTGGCCTAAAAATATGCCCTCTTAATATAATAAAGGAAAAAAGTCATCTTACTCAAAAAAACATATATATATATATATATACAGTATTTCTATATGGATGGTCACAGGTGGTTTTCAAATTTTTCAATAATATAAGCTATTTTGTCTTAGCCGGAATTCTTTATGACATATATTAGAAAATGTGTTTTCCTATTGTAGATGAAGTTGGAAAAATCCATTTTCATTTTTATTTAAAAATTTTTAATTCATGAAAAGAAAAAAAAAGTCCAGTTTGGGAACTTTTGGAACTTACCTTCTTTTCCTTCTTCTGTCTTTCTCCCTTTTTCTCTCTCTCCCTCTTTCTCTTCCTCCTCTCTCTTCCTCTCTGTTTCTTTTTACTTACAAATTCTCTCTCTCTTTTAAAAATCAATTAGCTAATACTTACTGTAAGCTGCTGTATCACCTGGCTGTCATGAGTGCCAGGGTTCACTTGCAAACATTTCTGCTGTCTGGAGAGAGCCTGATTTTTGACTATCTCAGTTAATGTCCTAGAGAAGGATGTTGATTATCCCAGTTTAGATTATATATCCTCCTCCAGACCCATCAGTTGTAGCTGGGAGGAATGTAGCATGGAAGAAACTAGGCTTCTGAGAACTGACACTTTAAGAGAGGCAGCTCATTTTCAGAAAGAGTGATAATCAGGTCCTTGCCTAGAAGAACAGTTACTAAATGCATTATTCTTGGCAAGTATAAATGATTTATACTTGTTACAATGAGGATAAAGAATAGAACGAAGTCCACTTTACAGAGCTTACAATCCTGTTAGGGAGAGAACATTAATAGGATCAGAATTTACATATAAATAATTAGATTTTTATAAAGAACTCTAAAAATAAACTATATTCAATAGTCACCTGGTATTTTATCATGTGTAACAACCTCATTACAATATTGAAATGGCAGATCTTATACCATTTCCCTTATCAATAGTATTCAAAGAAATATGGAGAGATTTTCTAAGTATGTCTTTCTGATTTTAATGGGAACTACATAAAGAAGTAATTAGCTGTCTAATGAAATGAAATGGTTCTGATATTTGAAGCTATAAAGTTGTAGATATATGAAAAGGGATTTAGTTATGGCCTTCATATAAAATATGTTAAAGACTGAAGTAGTATGACCACTTATTAATCAGTTTCTTAGCCAGTGAAATAAAAATTTAACATTTTATATCCTTCAATGTTTTCTTTGGTTATAAATTGATAATCATTAGCTTTGACTACACATGTCATGAAAAATTCTGTATAAGGTTACTTTACAAATAACTTCAATACAGCTTGTGATATCCATCCTGTCAAAAGGAAAAATGTTTTCTGAAAATGAGTTCTAAAATTTCTGTCCTAAAGCCAAGTCTCCATCGCATATGATGGAAGTGTCTGAAGTAGTTTAGGACTAAAATGATCAAGGTTTTGCACGTACAGAACTGATTTTCTCCTACCACAGTGAATTGTATATCGGTATCAATATACAAAGGCATCAGCCTTTCTCATGCTAGATTCAGAATACATTGATGGTCGGCTCTTCTTTTCCTGTTAAAGCCTGTGTCTGTGACAACATGGGTTCAAAAAATGATTGTTGACGTTTTAATTAAGTGGTAAGCATACATTCAGTGAATATCAATCATTTCTGTTAGTGATTTTGTAAAATACCACATTCAGTTTTATGCATCAGTTTCATATTTGCATATTTCTTTAAGATAAAAACATCAAAGTTATGATAGCAGACATTGGGAAAAACTTCTTTCATATTTCCTTAGTAAAATTACAGCTGTAGAGATCAGAAAATAATACTAGAGAAATTAAAAATTGTAGAGACTAAAAAAGTATTGATTTTGTGATATTCAAAAATCTTTAGATGCATGGAGAACCAATACACATAACTAGTGAACTGGATTATAGAATAACTTTCAAGCTTATGTTTTACTTTATAAAAATCTCCAGAATAGTTTTAATGTATTTCTCTTCCAAATAAATAATAACAGATTAAATTGTGTTGGTACATTCAAAATTGGCAAGGTACTTTAGGAATGAGTAGATTGTTTCACTGGTCACCTTTGGTACCATATTAGTTTGTATTTTCTAAGATTTTCCATAAAGTTGACACTGTTTTTAAGAATCAAAATTTCCCAGGCATATCAAATAAGAAACCATAAACCTACTTCCAGCTTGCTAACCCTGAGTTGCTCAGTTTCAAATTGGTTTGCTTTATGCTTAGTTCCAGCTTTTTTTCCAGTATCAGTGGATTGATACTGGATTGAACAATGGATTGACTACATGTGCCAATCAAATATGAAAATTTAATTGTGACCTTTTTTATTTTTTTATTGAGGTATCACTGATATACAGTCTTGTATTCGTTTCAACTATAAAATGGAGTGGTTCAACAGTTACTCATATTATTAAACCCTCACCCCAATAGTGTGGTTGCTATCTGTCAACATAGAAAGATATTACAGAATCATTGACTATATTCTCCATGATGTACTAACATCCCTGTGGCCAACTTATATTATGATTGAGAATTGTTGTGCCCTTTAATCCCCTTCATGCTCCCCACCCCACCCCTCCCCCATGCCAACCACTAGTCTCTTCTCAGTGTCTATGAGTCTACTGCTGTTTTGTTCATTTTGTTTTGTTTTTATATTTCACAAATAAGTGAAATCATATGGCATTTGTCTTTCTCAACTAGGCCTATTTCACTCAGCATAGTACCCTCTTGGTCCATCCATGTTAGTGCAATGGCAGGATTTCTTTCTTTTTCATGGCTGAATAATATTCCTTGTGTATACATACCACTTATTCTTTATCCATGCACCTACCAATGGATATTTTGGTTGCTTACATATCTTGGCTATTTCAAATTGTGCAGCAATAAACATAGGGGTGCATATATTTTCTCAAATCAAAGACTTTGTTTTCTTTGGGTAAATTCCTAGAAGTGGAATTGCTGGGTCATATGGTATTTTTATTTTAGTTTTATGAGGAACCTCCATACTGCTTTCCACAGTGGCTACACCAATTTACATTCCCACCAACAGTGTACAAGGGTTCCCTTTTCTCCACATCGTCGCCAACACTTCTTATTTCTTGACTTTTTGATAATGGCTATTCTAACTGGTGTGAGGTGATATCTCATTGTGGTTTTGATCTGCATTTCCCTGATGATTAGTGATGTTGAGCATCTTTTCATGTTCCTGTTAGCCATCCATATGTCTTTAGAGAAATGTCTCTTCAGGTCTCCCACCCATTTTTTAGTCAGGTTATTTGTTTTTTTGGTATTCAGGTTTATGATTTCTTTATATATTTTGAATGTTAACCCCTTATCAGATGAGTCATTACAAATATATTCCCATACTGTACGTTGCCCTTTGGTCCTGCTGATGGCATCCTTTGCAGTACCGAAGATTTTTAGTTTGATGTAGTACCACTTGTTCATTTTTTATTTTGTTTCTCTTGACCAAGGAGATGTGTCCAGGAAAAACTGCTGTGCTTATATTCAAGAGATTTTGCCTATGCTTTCTTCCAAGGGATTTATGGTTTCTTGTCTTACATTAGGGTCTTTTATCCATTTCAAGTTTTCTTTTGTGTATGGAGTTAGACTGTGATTCTGTTTCATTCTTTTCTATAGCTGTCCAGTTTTCCCAAAACCAGTTATTGAAGAGGCAGTCTTTTCCCCACTGTATATTCATAGCTCCTTTATCACATATTAATTGACCATATATGCATAGGTTTATATCTGGACTCTCTATTCTGTTCAACTGATCTGTAGGTCTGTTCTTGTGCCAGTACCATACTGTTTTGATTACTGTAGCTTTATAATAATATAGTTTGAAGTCAGCATAATAATAAGAAAGAAGCTTTTCTCTTCTTTCTCAGGATTACTTTGGCTATTGGGGTCTTTTGTGGTTCTATATAAATTTAGGATTATTTTCTGTAGTTCACTGAAAAAGGCCACTGGTATCTTGATAGAGATTGTACTGAATCTATATATTGCTTTGAGCAATGTGGCCATTTGGCCATTCTGACAATATTCTTCCTATTCATGAACATGGGATAGATTTCCATTTGTTTGTGTCTCTTTAATTTCTCTCATGAGTGTCTCAATAGTTTTCAGAGTATAGCTCTTTCACCTCTTTGGTTAGGTTCTATTCTAGCTTTTCTGTTATTTTGAATGCAGTTGTAAATAGAGGTATTTTCCTGATTTTTCTTTCTGCTAGTTCATTATGAGTATATAGGAATGCAAAAGATTTCTGTGTATTAATTTTGTATGTTGCATCTTTGTTGAATCCAGTTATTGTAATGTTTTTTGGTGGAGTCTTTTGGGTTTTCTATGTGTAATATCATGTCATCTGCAAATAGTGACAGTTTAACTTCTTCCTTATCTCTTTGTCTTGCCTGATTGCCATGGCTAGGACTTACAGTACTGTGTTGAATAAAATCAGTGACAGTGCGGAATGTACATCCTTGTCTTGTTCTTGATCTTAAAGGAAAATCTTTCAGCTTTTCATCATTGAGTATGTTAGCTGTGAGTTTGTCACATGTGGCCTTTTTTATATTGAGGTAAAGAGCCTCTATACCCATTTTGTTGACAGTTTTTATCATGAATGGATGTTGTATTTTATCAAATACTTTTTCAGCATCTATTGAGATGATCATATGGCTTTTATCCTTCTTTTTATTAACGTGGTGTATGACATTGATTTATTTATGAATATTGTATCATCCTTGCATCCCTAGAAAAAAATCCCACTTTTCATGATGGATAGTCCTTTTCATGTATTTCTGGATTTGTTTTGCTAATATTTTGTGGAGGCTTTTTGCCTCTGTGTTCATCGGGGATATTGGCCTAAAATTTTCTATTTTTGTAGTGTCTGTTGGTTTTGGTATTAGAATGATGCTGGCCTTGTAGAATGAGTTTGGAAGTATTTTCTACTCTTCTACGTTTTGGAATATCATAACAAGGATGGGTATTAGCTCTTCTTTAATTTTTGGTAGAATTTAGCTGTGAAGCCATCTGGTCCTG
The DNA here is from genome assembly GCA_032199065.1 of Smutsia gigantea. NCBI lineage: Eukaryota > Metazoa > Chordata > Mammalia > Pholidota > Manidae > Smutsia > Smutsia gigantea. The sequence goes on from JAVSCE010006225.1 coordinate 93,761, forward strand.
AGTTTTGTTTCTTGGGAGTTTTTTTTTTTTATCACCAATTCAATTTCATTGCTGGTAATTGGTCTGTTCAGATTTTCTGTTTCTTCCTGAGTCTCTTGTAGGTAGCATATAGATGCTTCTTATTTCTTTATCCATTCTGACACTCTGTCTTTTGATTAATACATTCAGTCCATTTACATTTAAGGTAATTATTAATAGGTATGTCTTATACTCTTCTCTTGTTTGATGGTTTCCATAGTGCTTTGTTTAGATTTCCCTTTTTAATTTTTTTGTGTATCTATTATAGGCTTTAGGTTTGTGGTTACCATAAGATTCATGGATAGCTTCCTAACTATGTAACAGTTTGTTAAGTTGATGATTGCTCTATTTGATACACAATCCAGAAGTACTTTTTGATTCTTCTTCCTCTCCCAAACCTTACATATTAAATGTCATAATTCTCATTTTTTTGTGTGTCCCTTGACTGATTTGTGTATAGTTGGTTTTACCACTTTTGTTTTAGTTTCATACTTTGTTGGTAAGTAATTGGTCTACTGCCTTTATTGTGGGTTTATTTTCACAGCTGAAAACTATTAGGCTTAAGAACATTTCCATCTACAGAAGTTTAACATATCCTTTAATGCTGGTTTAGTTGTATTTGTGATCTTAACTGTAACAAACCAATGTTGTGAAGCACAGCAGTATGTAGAACATACCCTATTCCCATTTAAAGGACACTTTGCTGAAATATCAAGAAATTAAACATCATTGAATCATACAAAGTTTTCTGTTCCCCAAAGAGGAAGCATTCATTTTAGATTAGCAAAATTAGGAAAATAGGCAAATTCATTTTTTAAGGCCAGAGATTCTAGCAATGACCTAGTGATAATCTAATGAGATTCTAGTGATGAAAAATGTTGAAGGTATTGATAAGCTTTTCAAATGACTTTCCCAGCTGACAACACAAGAAGAGCTAGGTAACAGTCCTTTCTTATAACTGCATCTGTTGCTAAATCCTTTGTTTCCCTTTTATAATTGCAAAAAAGTCCCTTTCTTAAAATTCTTTGTGCATAATCTAATCCACCCCATGGTAATCTTTTTGTTTAAATAATTAAGTAGACTATCAGCAAAGTGAAACTTTACGGTCAACTTATCAAAGCAATATTTAGTATCATTGTCAAAAACTTCAAATAATGTATGATGAGAGTGTATGTCAAACTAGATACTCTCTTCTTTCTTAAGGCAAAATTCAGGTCCATGAAATTTAGTGACACTTGTGATACCAACTGACTTCACTTTTTTTTTTTTTTGGTATCCTTAAAGTACAATCACTTGAACAACATTATGGTTACTAGACCCCCATTATCAAGTCCCCCCCACATGCCCCACTACAGTCACTGTCCATCAGTGTAGTAAGATGCTATAGAATCATTACTTGTCTTCTCTGTGAATACTACCTTTACTTTTTTTACTTCCTTTTTCTTCCTCCTCCATTCTTTGTATGTTACAAATCTTATTCTGTACTCTTTGTCTAGCCCTTGAGTGACATCTATTTAGCCTTAGGAATACTTCCATCTATAGGAGTCCCTCCAAAGTGTACTGTAGAGGTGGTTTGTGGGAGGTAAATTCTCTCAGCTTTTGCTTATCTGAAAATTGTTTAATCCCTACTTCAAATTTAAGTGATAACCTTGCCAGGTAGAGTTTTCTTGGTTTGAGGCCCTTCTGCTTCATTGCATTAAATATATCATGCCACTCCCTTCTGGCCTGTGAGGTTTCTGTTGAGAAGTCTGATGATAACCTGATGGGTTTTCCTTTGTATGTGATCTTTTTTCTCTCTCTAGCTGCTTTTAAAAGTCTGTCCTTATCCTTGATCTTTGCCATTTTAATTATTATATGTCTTGATGTTGTCTTCCTTGGGTCCCTTGTGTTGGGAGTTCTGTGCACCTCCATGGCCTGGGAGACTATCTCCTTCCCCAGAGTGGGGAAGTTTTCAGCAATTACCTCCTCAATAACACTTTCTATCCCCTTTTCTGTCTCTTCTTCTTCTGGTACCCCTAAAATGCAAATATTGTTCCATTTGGATTGGTCACACAGTTCTTTCAATATTCTTTCATTCTTAGAGATTCTTTTTTCTCTCTGTGCTTCAGCTTCTTTGTATTTCCTCTTCCCTAATTTCTATTCCATTTACCATCTCTTCTACTACATCTAATTTGCTTTTAAATCCCTCCATTGTATGTTTCATTTCCACCTGACTTCACTTTTATCCTGAGCTTTTACTGCCCCAAGTGGTAGTGATGATAATATCCAATACCATTTGTACAGTCTAGGGGGTAAGAACCAGACTGGCATTAGGCTTCATGGATTGAAGCTCCTTCACTTACTAGCTGTGCAAACTTGGGCACATTTCTTAGTCTCTCAGATACTCAGTTTCTTTGTAGGGATTATATTATGTACTCTATAGAGTTTTATTAGATTTAATAAATTAATATGCATAAAGCACTTAAAACCAGGCTAGTCATATAGTAAGTTCTACATATGTAAGTGTTCAATAAAATAATTAAAATGTTATTTATTCCCTAAATTGCTAGTATTTCTTCTCACTGTATCTTCTTTAAAGTAGCTATAAAATTATTTAGTCATATGACTTTAAAATCAGCTTTTAGTCTTTCAATTTTGAGTTTACATAATCAGCATTTTATCTCTAGATATTTCTGCATTTTCAAAAATTATTTTTGAAATTATAATGATGGCTCTGACTAATCTCAACAGAAGTATTTCTTGGATTTTTACTAAATCCAGTTATCACTGGATTTGAATATCAGTATTCCTCATAATTTGTTTGAGTAATTCCTTACTTATTATTTTCAGTTATCTATTGCTAAGTAACAAGCCTCCAAACTTAGTGGCTTGAAGCAACAATTTATTATTTCTCATGTTTAGATGGGTTGACAACTTGGGCAATTCTGTTAGTCTTTTCTGGAATCATTCAAGAAGCTGTAGTGATCTGACAGCTTAGCTATTGTGGGTGGGTCACAAACAACCTCTCTCACCTATCTGGTGCTTGCAAGTGGGATTTCTGAAATGGCAAAAGGCTAGCCGGCTTTCTCTTTCCTCTCTCTTTCTTTTCATCCTCCAGGTCTTATTTTACAGATAGCCTCTCATCTTCAAAGAGATTGACATCTCAAGGCAGTCTGAGTCACTTCTGCTATATTTTATTCATTAAAACAAGTCACAAGGCCATCCCTAATTCAAGAGGAGGGGAAATAGGCTCTAACTTTGATATGAAAGGTAAAGTCATCTTGCAAAGGAGCATGGTAGGAATAATCACAGTCATCTTGCAAATCTGTTACAATCTGTGACAGATTGTTTTGGGTATAGCAACCTGCATACTTCTCACTTGCAAAATATACTTTCTCCTTCCAACGTGCTGTCTTCAATCACTTCTTATCCAATTATGACATTAGGCTCAACATTTAGTCTCATGTTCTGAATCAGGTCTGAATGTAGGTGAGAATTCTCAGGTACAGTTCCTCACCATGGCCCCTCTTGATCTAGATAGAGACATGGGAAGTTAAAAGACAAGTTATCTGCTTCTCACAGATCCAGTATTCAAATGAGAGCTACAGAGAATATATAGCCTCAGTAACACCTCATTCAAAAGGAAAATAAATAAGAAGCACATAGCAACCAAAGGTCCATAGCACTTCTGACATCCAGACAGGTACACATTTTCAGCTTCCTGTACTCCAAAAGCCAGATATTCTTATCTCTTCCCCAGGAAATCTTTCAGAACACTAAAAGCCACTAGGATACTCCAATTGTAGGTCATGTGCCTGCAGAACTCTTTCCCAAGATCTTCATATGAATGACTAATATTGTTATAGTCAGTTCAAAAACCATCTTTTCTTAGAGGTTGATGTTGACAACCTCATCTACAGTTGATCTCTCCCTTTCATATTTTCTTCATGGAATTTACCACATTCTATAATTATCTTCCATAATGATATATACACTTACATACTGTATGCTTCTATCAATAATAAAATCTCAAGAGCACTGACCCTGTTTCTTCCCTATTCACTAAATTATTCCCAGAGCTTAAACAGAGGCTACTACTTGAGAGATGGCCAATAAATATAGGCCAAATGAATGAATAAATGAGACCTTACAACCACCCTATAAAATAGATAGTTCCCTGTTTTAAAAATGAAGAGACTCAGTAAGGCTTAATCAGTTTTATTAACTTGCCAAAGGTCACATGTATCTATTCAAAAGCAGAATGAGCTTCATTCCAGCAACATGTTATCCCTACAGTTTCCCGTTTTTTATTATTGGAAATAGAGTACATGACCTTCTGAAGGTTGACTTTATTTCAGAATCTTCCTTCTTGCATCACTTCACCATTTCATGTAACTTCAGGTCATATTATATCAGACAACTTAAGAAGAATGCCAGTGACTTTCACCTTATTCTCCCTTTCTGTTTATAACCTTTTTATAGACACTGTATATTATTTTAAAAAGTGAGCAAATGGGAACTGGCAGGTGAACCCACCCTACAGTGAGGAAAAAGACAGCACATGTTCTCTGCCTAATTTCAAATGGATTGGAATCAGTCCCCCTCTTGGAAAGAATATCTTCCTTTATCCTTTCTGCTTATCCTTAGAAAATATCCATTCATTTATCTAACATCTCTTCTTTTGACTTCTGAGCATGTGCTTCTACAACATGTAAGGAATTTCCAATGTGAAAATAAAATTTTTATATTAGTCTTTCCTTAGAAGTGCATCACTATTTTAAAAAATATTACTGAAACTATTAATTAGCACATTTTAGAAAGTAGAAGCCCATCTTTCAAGGATTACCTGATGTTTCAAAGGCAAATAATCTCACACACAAATACACATAAATTCCTATGGAGGCAAAAAGGAGAGTACAACTATGTTCAAATCTATTGTCATCATTAATAAATAGGAATGAGCACCAGCTATGATCCTCGCACTGGTTTTGGCAATTCTAATTGTTTTCTTAGCCTTGCAACAAATCTGCCAGGTAGCTATTTGCAGTCCTGTTTACAGGTTCAGGACCCTGTGTCTCAAGGGTCAACAAATGTAAGCAATTCCAACGTATATTTATATTTTCCAAAGTCCATCACAGCACCCTAGGAAGTCTTGCTTTCATCCTATGACGTGAAAAATAATGAGATGACATGATTCAAAGCAGCAGAGGAAAATCAGAGTGCTGCTGTGCACCGACTCCAGCAGAGGAAGAACATAAAAACTTGGCTCTTTGCAACATGTTTATTTTTTTCTTCTTCTTTTCCTGAAGACAGAGTGACAAAGTCCACTCTCCAAAAAGCACGTTTAAATAGCACAAAACTTAAGTCCTGAAAAATACAAAATATGATAAGTGAAGAATCACACCTAGTACCCTGTCTTCCTTCAGACCTCTTTAGAGTTCAATTTTCTTGCCTGTTTAAAGCATTGAGTTTTTCTTTTGCTCTGTGTTAAATTGCTGCTGCTGCTGTGGTCAAAGTCTCTAGTTACATTTAAGATTAACTCGCTCCAGCAAGGATTCTAATTATAATTTTGAGTATGTTAAGTAAATACCAATTACATATTAAGGGCCAAATTCTGATCTTGAATTTAAACAAAGAATCTACACTTACTTCAATTAAACCTGAAAATTGAACACATTTATTACCAAAAATCTTTAATGTTGAGTTCATACACACACATAATGATACAGCTCTCCAGGGAAATAAAACATTTAGCTAGGGGTGATTTGAACTGGGCATTAATTGTCACCAGGAAAAAATCCTAGGACCATCTTTCTATTTTCCAAGCATCTCAATACTAAAATTCAAAAGCTATTGGGATTTACTTATAGAAATCTAAATAAATATCATTGTGTCAAAACTTGTTTTTTGGAATATGTTTTTCCCTTTATGTCTTGAGATTCCTTTAGAAAGGATGAAAGACAAATCCCACAGACAAAGCTTTCACCAAGTAAATAAAGTTGGCCCCTTTGCTGGGAATCCTAGCCTACCATTTGGATGAAAGGAGGCAATGGCAACAACGAATGTCTTGAAACTCTACCAATAAGATTTTAATATCAACCTGTTGATAATAGTGTCCTAGTAAGATCTTTATGTGCTGAGATACTTTTCTGAGAGAATGAGACCCAAAAGAAAACATATGTCTACACAAAAAGTCGTACACTGATGCTCATAGCACTTAATAGCCAAAAGTTAGAGAAAAGGCCCAAATGTCCACCAGCTGATGAATGGATAAACAAAATGCAGTATATCTATAAGGTGGAATATTATTCAGCCATAAAAGAAATGAAGTACTTGACATATCCTACAACATGGATGAAACCTTGAAAACATTATGCTATGTGAAAGAAGCCAGTCACAAAAGACTACATTTTATATTATTCCATTTATATGAAAGTTCAGAAATGGGAAATCTGTAGAAACATAAATAGATTAATGGTTGCTTATGGCTGGTGGATGGGGTAGACGATAAGGGGTGATAGTGTAAGGGCATAGGGTTTCTTATTAAGGTAAAATAATTAAAATTGGTGGTAGTGACAGTTGCACATATCTGTGAATATATTAAAAATCATTGAATTATACACCTTAAATAGGTGAACTCCATGTTATGTGATTTACATCTCAATAAAGTTTAGCAAAATAAGAGAGTTAGGAGAAAAGAAAAATAGTAATTTAATCCAAATCTGATTTATAGGAATGTACCAGGACATTAAATGTGGCACTAGAGATTGTGTGTGTGTGTGTGTGTGTGTGTGTGTGTGTCTGTGTTTGTGTTTAGTTGTGGTTGTGTTCCAGAAGTCTAGTATTTCGAATTATTATTTTAATGTAGAGTTTCCATTTTATAGTCCTCTATTTTTAGACTAGAATCCATTAAAAATGGCTTTAGATGTTGAATTACATCAAAATGGCCTAAACTGCTTTTCATACATAAATATTATTTGTCAAATGTGCTCCATTCTCTGTAATAAATTATAAGAATCTATTGCTCTGATCAGTTACACCACATCATGCTATTTAAAGCTTGAAACCCAGCAGGGTTTATTTTTTAATTTAGTTTAATTTTAAACATTACAAAAATAGCTCTCTTACAGCTCCCCTGCTGTGTCTTAGATTGTTGCAAAGGCTTTTTGTAATATGTTATCACTCGAGTAACATCCTTCTATAAATATTGCATCCTTGATTCTAATGTCACCCAAAATAGCAATGTGGTATAAGAGATACAGAGAGAAGAAATGTAAAAGAAAGAAACTGAAGTAATTTTATTTTTATTTTCTAATTCATTAAAACTTCCATACCCTCATGCTTTCCCACTTATCTGCATACCTTCTAAATGTGGAAGTCTCCCTCAGGTTTCAGATTTTTTTTTCGAGGCCAAATGACATTCTTAGAAAATTAAACTCAGTTGGATAGCTGATGTGTCATTTGAAAAAAAAAAAGCCATTGAACTTTGTTGAGCACTTGGTAAAAACCCTACTAACCAAGTCTCCTCTGCTTACAGATTCCTTATGTCAGTGACCTCTTCCCCAAAGCAGTTTCTTCACTGTACAAATTTCAAGGACATAAACCACAAATACTTTGGATATTTTCTGAATCTTGATATGAATTCTAAAAGCAGAATTGACATAGTTTGCTTTCCTTTTTTTTCTCTGAAATTTTAATCCTTTATGTATTATGAGAAAAATTGAATCCACATGTGACTAATTGTCAATCATACTTTATTCATCAAACTATATTTTAAAAGAGCTACTTGACCCTCTAACTCAAAAAGCTTTTGAAATAGGCTTTGGAAATTGTTTTTTAATAAGCTATTAAAATATTGTTCTTGAATAGGAAAAAGTCATTATTCTAAGACCAAAGTAACAAAGGGCTCAAGTTCAACTTGAAATATTAAACCCAAAGTGTTCAATAATTCCTACATTTAATAAAATCAATTTGAGTTCCCATTGTAAGTCTGCCTTTTTGAAACATCCCTAATCACCTGTCGCTATGTTAACTGCCAACTTTTGTATGACAAGAAGAAACTGTTTTGTGATGACTACAGACTGATTTTTAATCCCTAGATAATAACCTACTGTGTCAGCTTGATTGAAAGCTACACAGGCTAGAAATATTTTTCTCAAGATCCCACAGAGCCCAGAACCACTCATTTTTTTCTGTTGCCCTTAACATTTCTTTAGCAAAGGTAATATGCAGCCAGAAAATTAAGGATGATACTATCATTCATTAATAACATTAGATTCAATCTTTGGAACAACTGTATGCTTGTTTGAACCCTATCACCACCATGCTCCTACATGTAATGAAGTGAAACTATAGAAGAATGGCAATTTCTCAAATAAAGGAAGTGAAGGGCATTGTAGGCAGGGAACCATTAGTGGAGAGATGGGAGAATGTTGAAAATAATTTTGAGATTTAAAAAACCTCAACAACTGTGGACATAAAAATAATCTAGAACTTCAAGTTGTAGATATATTACACACTGGAGGAAATTTGACAATTTGTCAGAACTTACCCATAAATAGTATGAGAGGCTGTTGCTTGGTTATAGAGATGTGTCATCTATAAAGGAACTAGTTTAGCTCATTAAAGCAGCCAACCCAGTTTTCCATATTTGTTCACACCACACTCCTACCTTCTTGCTCAAATGACAATTCCACATACATTTTTAAGGGTATTAAATCCTATGACATAGGAAAATTTTTTGGTTTATATTTTTCCTCTTCTTTTGAGAACTCACTGTGTTTACATCTTATCCTTCACCATTTACCAACTTTAGTTACCTGGACCTCTGATTTCAAATGTTTTTCAGTTCCTCTGCATTTTTGCATTCCACGGGACCTGCACTGCTGAAACACCTTGGCCATCCCACTGTGTGTGAGAATGAATACAGTTTTAAAATGGCATGACTTTCTCATGTTAGTATCAGTATCTCTAGGCTTAACCTAATTCCAGTAGCTACCCTCAACTTCTGGAATACTGAAATGAATGTCCAAATCATGGGAAAATGAAAAATGCTGTTGAAATTTGGTTTAAGTTTCCTTACATTCTTTGTGATGAGTGATACTTCAGAAATATATTTTGTACTTAGGAAAACTGTACCTCCCAAAGTTCTGTTTATAGATGTGAAATTGCTTGAAACTGCAAACTATGAGTTACAGCAATTTAGGATACATTTTGGATGTGATCATTCTTGTCTCCATAATATATGCAACCTAGATTCTCACAGAAACTGAGCCTAAAGCAAAATTTACATGCTACTATTTTATTAGAAACTTGTAACCTCGGGGACACAGGTTGGAGGAAAAGGTCAATGAGTTGCAACAAAAACAAAATGAGCCCTTACAGAGCTGACTGTAGTTTCTATAGAATGAACAGTTGGTTGTTCCATCATACTGATGTCTGTGGTGAGGCGGTTTGGAAAGACTGTTTCTCAGAATGTTCTGTTAGGGAAGGAAGATGGGACTATTTATTCCAGGCACATTCCCATGACTGGCCTCTCATTGGTCAAAGTCATCACACTCTCCTACACCTGTCTCCAGTGTTCCCTGGCCCCTATGGACTCTGGAGGCAACATACCCTGAGAACAGCTGTGCTATCTTCTTTCCGTGAGCCATAAAGGGGAGGCAGCAAGCAGCCACAGGCCAGTAACAGCACTAACCTACCTGGAGCCTTCAGTTCCCTGCAGCAGAAAAGCAGTAAGGCTTGAGGCAAAGCCCGATGGGATCATGACCTGTGTACCTGCGACAGTTGCTACAGGCAGGTAGATGGAGCAGGCAGAATACTGCAATTTAAGATCTCCACAAAGACCGTGCAGCCTTTCAGTGAATTTCTCTAGAAAATATCAAGAAAGACTAATACCTCTGCTCTACAGATGGCAAGAAGGTGTCTTATTCCAGATGATCTTCCTATAAGGCCATAAGTAGAATCATCAGAAAAACATGGCCATGAAAATTGTGGAGGGTGTCTGGGCAAAGACATTAGGAATAAAACACAAGAAACACATATTTATAGGAGATATTTTTGAAAAAACCTTTAAGAAAAAGTAATTCTGTCTTACAAAATGAAAGCCTATTGACTTGCTATCTTCCACTAGCATTCAACATTCCTAATCCTTTTTATTCTCTGCCTCTCTTTTTGCCATGACATTTATTACTTTTTATTATATTGAGATTTACTTCATAGCATGTTTGTTGTTTATTGCCTGCCTATCCCACTATGCTATAAAGCTCACAAGGGCATGGAATTCTGTTTTGTTCATTGAATAAGAAACTAGAACAGTCCCTTTAATAGAGAAAATATTCAATAAGTGTTTTTTAATGAATAAGTTAACTAATATGGAGAAGAAAAAAAATGTATTAAAATCAGACATTTTCTCTGAAAAATAGAAAACCCTGTCTAGAATGCTTGATGAAAGTGGGGATTCATTTTGCTCATATGGCTGAAAAATCCAAAATAGGCCTAACTTCATGTATAGCTTAAGGAGGACTTGAAAGCTCTCAACAGGCTCTGTGGGTCCTGTGAGAATCTTGCTTCCCCCTTTCCTCTCTTTCTCATGGTCATAAGATGGCTGCAACAGCCCTCATATCTTCTCAGATCCAACTCCACTGTGAAAGAGAAAATAATTCTTTCATGATGCTCAAAATCAAGAATTAGCTATGACTTGGGCTTGATTCTGTTCCTTGGGGCCAGGACACTGTAATATGTCGTCTGGCAGAGGCCTTGACACCATGCCCCACATGCCAGGGAGAGGGAAACATCACCAGAAACGCAGGGGTTAAGAATGGTGATTTAGAGACTTGTATATTTGAAATGTTTTAAATAAAGTCATGATTAAGAACATCACAGTATAGGAAAAGCTCCCCTAGTTAAACTACAAGCTATTTTGGAGACTGAGCAGAAATATCATAGAGGCGGGGGAACAAATATAGAAGTCTCAACTACAGAAGCCCCGACATCCCCTACCATGGAAATTTCACATTTTACCCATAAGGTCATCTCATATAGTATCTATAAAAGCATTATACATGCATTGTCAAAATGCAAAAGAAATTACAGAAGAACATAGGACTAGCAATTATAAAAAAGAAATCTATCAGCCTAGTATTCTGAGTATAAAATTTAAAATAATTTCAGTAGGATATTGTTTGCATTCTAATGTAAAATATACACTACTGAATATGCCAGTTTATATTTATTGCCATCAAGCTCTAATGCCTTCTGATAATTTGCTAATTTAGTGTTCATACAAAAAGAACTCCTAATTTTAAACTGTACGTTAAGTTCTTAATTAAAAATATACAAATGATCATGAGATAAACTTTCCCCAATCCCATTTAGTCCACCTAATATATATACTTTTTCTTAATAAAGACCTTAAACTATTTTGGAAGAAAGCAAGATAAAACAAATAGTATGGACAATGCTTAATTTCCTGATATGACTACCCATTCCTTCTAAGGTTTTGTTCCCTCTGAACATTTATAATTGTCTTTACTGTTGGAATTTCACCTTATGGTATTCTATTTTGAGGCCACATAACCAGGGACAGATTGTACCTAAATATAGAGAACAGCTCTACTGTATTATCTTTAGTTTAGCTTTAAAACTATCAATCATATAAATAGTGTAAATTATTTTTCTTCAAGTAATATTATCTGTTAGGTTAAAGAGTTTTTCCAATGTAATTATCACATTATGATCAGTTAAATGAGTATTAATTATTTTGGTATTGTTTACAAATATGTCTCTGTTAAAGGTTACTGCCCTTGTTAAAGGGTGGTTCTTTCTACATATATGTACAGTAACAGCATATGAGCCCTAGACTGGACCCACAAATCCTTTAAGTGTAAATTATTCATTTGACATGTAGGTAAGTTGTACTCACTTCTACAGAACTATAGCTAGAAGCCAGTCCTCAAAATCCAATACTATTTCTAATAAGCCATATCTCCTTCTCTTCTTACATTCTATCACTTTACAAATAAGCGTAAAATGTATGGAGTATGGTCTAGCCTCTTTAAATTTGGTTGGTAGTTTAAAAACAAAAGGATCTATTTCACTGATATATATAACCAAATGTAACTCAGAGGTTCTAGGCCTTTCCAGACTAGATATTTTAAATGGATCATGCTTCCAAGTGCATGACATCAGAGTTTCACATACTCTAAAACCTCACCTAATTATTTCTAGGAGCCCCTAGGATGTCACATAAAGATCGTTGAGTGTTTGCATAGTCACAGGGTGTGAGTAGCCCAGCATGAAGACCAGTGTGCATGCTATGTCACCACCACCCCAAAACACACCACACAGACATATATATACTTCCCCACCTTGCCATACTCTCACTAGATTAAGAATTTTTGCTTGCATAAATATTGAAAGTATGCCTACATAAATATTTCTCAAACCTGAAGTATATAACATATTAGGATGATTCTTTCTTGGACAAATTTTCTTGAAAACTGAATGTAAAATATTATTGAAAAATAATACCTATGGAAAGTTACATATGTTAGAAGTGTTCATCTCAGTGAACTTTCACTAAGCAAACGCATCTGAAAACCTGAAACCTACATCAAGAAACCTAGCACCCACCAAGACTACTCATGCAAGACTACACCCAACAAGACTAATCATTAGCACCACCAGAGGCAGTAATTGCTCTCTTGACTTTTAACACCATTAATTAATTTGCCTATTTTCTTACTTGACACAGACAGATTTAGATACTAAGCACTCTTTTGTGTCTGGCTTTTTTCACTGAACGTTAACCTTTGTGAGCCTTATTTACTATATAGTATTCCATCATATGAATATACCACAATTTATTCATTCTACTGTTGATGAACAATGTGAACTGTTTTCAGCTTTTGGCTATAGCCAGTAATACTGTTCTGTTGGCTGTGTACCTAGGATCAAAATTACTGAGCCATAGGGTCTGTGTATGCTTGGTGTTATAAATACTGTTAGTTTTCCAAATGTATGTACCAATTTAAACTCCACTTAGCAATATACGAGAGTCTTGATTACTTCACCTTCTCACCAACAGTTAGTTACTGGTATTTTCATAGCTTTTCACTTTTACCGGTCTACAATTATGGCTGTATCCAATTGTGGCAGCTTTTGTTTTGTTTTCATGGAGCACTATGTTTTATTCATTCATAACAGAGAATACAGTCATAAAGGCAAACATTTGCATGCCCTACATAAACCCAGAATCTGAAATTACACACTAATACTGAAAAAGTATTATAAATAGTGTGACTTAAAAATATGTATTATATTTTTAAATAAATACTATAATACATTTTTGTAAGTTTTTACCTCTTTATCCCTTTCACTTGTTTCACTTGTCCTCCCATACACCTTCCCTATGGCAACC